>JAOTQR010000092.1:24262448-24274095 GCA_025774065.1 Solanum ossicruentum | reverse complement strand
AAATATAAATTAAAATTATTTTTAAATTTTTATAAATAATTTAAAATTTTAAAAAGTAAAACTTTTTTTTATATTTTTTAAATTTCAGAATTCAACTTCATGTAGAATTTTTTGGATTTTTTCAAAATTTTATGGTTAAAGACATTTTTTTGAAGTTCAACTATTTTATGGTAAAAAATCTTCCAATTCATTTGTCCTCAAGGTGGGGCCTATTATTATGAAGTATGAACTATTTTATTTTATTTTTTTAAAAATAGAAGGGTAGGAAGAAGAGAAATAAAGAGAAATTATAAAATATTTCTTTTGGATAACAACTGTGAATGTACTATTATCAGAAATCAACCAGTGTGTCACAACTTAAGGAGTATTTGATTTTCATGACCACCTACCAGATAGGATGCCACGAGAATCAAGTGTCAACGAAAGAAAAAGAAATATGAAAACATGAAACTATTAATTCTGCAACCTATATATGAACTTTCTATTACTATGTGCTCTCTTTGACTATTTTAATAATTTTCACTTCATGTATTAATAATTAAATTAATTGACTATTTAAATTTTCACTGGATTTGAATTCCCGTTGGTTAAAAAAAGATAAATTTTGGTACTCTCAATGAGAAAATGAATACCTAATTTATTAGTGCACCCTCTTAGACTCACGTAGAGAATGATTATACTAGAAAAATTAAAACGTGTTTTCATAATATAATTCAAGATTTGAGCATAAACAAAAACATATACACGTGTTTTTAAATTGGATTAACAAAATATAATCAAGGGGATTTGATTAGACAAAGTAGTTGGTGGTGGTCCTACAGCCTGAGACGATTTATTATTTCCGTCGTCTTTTTTAATTGTCGTATTTTATTTTTCAAAAATTTTAAATTAATATTTTAAAATAAAATTTAAATATTCATAAATTATTAAAAAATATATTATTTCTTGCAATCTTTTTTATATTTATATAATAAAAAGTATATTTTTAAATATTAATAAAAATTTATATAATTTAATTTTAAAGATAATAATTATGATAATTAAAAAGAAACGTATTAGTTTTCTCCAATTTGAACTCTAAAACAAGAGACAAAAGTAGTAGAAAGATAAGATTTGTTATTGTCATTAATTCTAATTACTAATATTAAAATAGGTGTGGCACATCAACTTGTGATGTGTGATATTTTTCTACAAAAGTATATTCTGCTGAGGTGTTTGGTTGTTATGAAACTCTAAAAATTTGTTTTTTATGTTAAATAAATTTATTCGATATGTGATAAAATTTTATTTATTGCTCTATTTCTCAAATTTGAATTTTTATTAATAAAATATTTAGTGTTAGTCTCTCAGTTTGATTTAAAGAAAATATGATATATATATATATATAATTTTATACCTATCTCGTAAAAATAAATTTTTTTTTTAAAAACTCTCGATTCAAATGAGACATATCTTTCACAAGAATAATGATGTAACCAATTTGAGAATAATAATGCTTCATACATGACATAACTACTAAAAAGCTGATATGTCAGTTAACTTTAAAATATTTTGATTAGTGGAATTGTTACAATAAAGTATAAAAAGAAAATAGTTAGATGTAGTATGTACGGTCACCCCTTTATTAGACTTTTAATAAATTATAAACTAAACAGCAAAATGAGAAAGGGATCGTAGGAGGGACCTTTTGTACATAAAACAAAAGATAGCATCAATAACTGCAATTTAATTAGAGACAAAATATACGAACTTGTGATATTAAAATTGACATAAGATTTTCTAAAAATATAAACAATAATAATATACAGTGAAATTTCATTAGTGAAGTTTAGAAGGACAAAGTATAACAAATCTTACCCTTCTTTATAAAGATAAATAGGTTATTTTCGAAAAATTTTCGACTCAAATATAATAAATTTGGAGTAATCATAGCATCTCTTTGGGACGTTTTCACACCTCCTTAGAGCATATGCATCCTTTCAACATGTTTCAATTATATTGTAACAACCCTTTTTAAGATAAAAAGTCTCAGCAAAACACGAGATAGATGTTAGGTATATGGTAAACAAGTTTTATTTAGTAACACGTTTTAAAGCGGTGCGAGCCCAGGCCCAAAACGAATAATATCACTAGCGGGGTGGGTCGTTACAGATGGTATTAGAGCCACTTTTGTGTCAATCTTGTTGATGTGGGTTAGAGTTCAACTAAGTTTAGGTAAATTCTGGACCTTATTGACGTGGGGCCAGAGTTCAACTGATTTTAAGCAAATTCTGAGGCAAACTAGTCGGCAAATCCCGAACCTTGTTAATGTGGGATAGAGTCCAACTAAGTTTAGGCAAATCCTGATGAGACGAGACAAACCTCAATTCTATACTCAGAATCTAATAATATATAGCAAACAATACAATACCGAATCACATAAAAATCTCAATAACAACAATAACTAAACAATTGATACCATTAATTAAACGGGTTCAATTATTATATTATTTTTTGGTAAGATTTGAATTGTTTTTCAATGATACCTATTTGGAGTAAAAGATCACTGAAGTATAATAACTAATTTACTGTATTTTGAAAAGCTTATCTTCTGTCACTTTCTTGGGGTCTTGCCTTGTAAGCAAAAAGATAATGGACTTGTTATTAGTCTGATGCTCTACTTTAGGTAATTATTTTCTCAAACTATAAATACCCATCAAAGAATTTCAGAATCTTGACAAACCAAACATGGCAAGAAAATATATTATTTTACACTATAATATAGTGTTAACATTCTTGGCATTTTTGGTTTTGGTTACAGAAGGGGCGCCTGAGAGTGCACTGATAACTCAAATCCCTGGCTTCAATGGCAATTTTCAGTCTAAACACTATGGCGGGTTTGTATTCTTTTTGTGTTTTCTGAGATAAAGATCTAAACTTTATTACGATTTTTGTGCTTTTCTGAGTGTTTGTTGAAATGGGGTTTCAGGTACGTTAATATAGATGAAAGTCATGGCAAGAAATTGTATTACTACTTTGTTGAATCTGAAGGAAACCCATCAGAGGATCCTGTTGTTCTTTGGCTTAACGGTGGACCTGGCTGTTCAAGCTTTGATGGATTTGTCTATGAGCATGGTAACAACTCTAATTCAACTTATCAATAAAATTGGTGAACTCGTTATAAGTCTTGAGCAATACTTCTCACTTTGAGCTAGTTTTTGAGATGTGAGTTAGGCCCAAGAACATCTAGAAAATAAGTTCAATTTCTTTTACGACTATTGTTACTATTGTTGCAAGCTTAGAATGAGGGACTAATAGCGCGTTTGTTTAATCTTTAGCATAGAGAATCTTTACATTATCAGTGTATTTAACATGTTGTTGTTGATAACATCCCTTATTAGTAGTTCCACTTATTATGGAAGTTGATGCTAATGTTTGTATTAGAGTAGACTCTCTCCGTCACACCCCTTAGGCCAGGGTGAGACCGTTCCCTGAACTGTGCTAATGTGGGGATGGTTAAAAGTAAAAGATATTAATTGGATATGTAGTTGATCGCAAAGGTATTTTTTTACATTGCAGGGCCTTTTAATTTTGAGTTGGGAAATCCAAGTGGTAGCCTGCCTTCTCTGCAGATCAATCCATACAGTTGGTCTAAGGTTACTATTTGTGTTAATTCGAATTGATCACATGCTTGCGTTTCATTAGCCACTCATTATGATTTGATTCTACCAGGTTTCCAGTGTAATATATCTGGATTCTCCTGTTGGTGTTGGATTATCTTATTCTGGAAATAAATCTGACTATGTGACAGGAGATTTACAGACTGCATCTGATACCCATTCGTTTCTTCTCAAGGTAACATTACATAAATTTACTAGTTTTACGCTAGCTATGTCCTAACTCATTTATGGTACTACTAATTTAAATGATGCTCTTGCTAGTGGTTTGAGATCTACCCGGAGTACCTCAAGAACCCATTTTACATATCTGGAGAGTCTTATGCTGGAATATACGTGCCAACTCTGGCTTATGAAGTAGCAAAAGGTAATCTGAATATTAGATGAACATGTATTGGTTGGTGTGGTGGGCTAAACAGACTAACCTTCTTTTGCTTATGTCTTTTAGGTATTGATGCTGGAGTAAAACCTGCTATCAACTTAAAGGTATATACATTTCAAGATTTTCACGTGTTAACAAGTTGTCTGGGCTGTAAACTCTTTATGTTCAATTGCACAGGGTTACATGGTGGGAAATGGCGTGACAGATGATGTAATAGATGGTAATGCTCTTGTTCCATTTCAACATGGTATGGGCCTCATTTCAGATGAATTATACGAGGTATTGCTTCGTCTTGTTTAATTTTATAGTGCTTGAAGCCTCTAATGCTTTTAATTGGGACAAGCAAGTTCCAAATCATAGTAGCATAAACACAAATTGGAGCTGTACTATCTTCTGGTATATATGAGAAGGTTTAGCAAACATAGATGAAATTGCCAGGAGATAGTGATCAATTCTAATCTGCCAAAAAAGATGTTACAAAACGAATGTTGCTTTGTGTATACATCAACCACTCCAATATATCAGCAAAAACATAACCAGTGCTTCTTTGTTTATTCTTTTTCATGCGCAGGAAGTTAATGCTACATGCGAAGGAAATTTCTACCAACCACCGAATAAAAATTGTTCAGAGCTGCTTAGTAAAATTGATGAGGTAAGGTGTTATTTGCCATACTTGATACGTTTTGTCAAGACAGCAATTCATTGCTGTGCTTTATTGACACAAATTCACTTTTTCACCTATTGCAGGTAGTTAAAGATGTAAACGTCTATAACACTCTAGAACCGTGTTACCACAGCAAAGAATCTAGTATAATAACCCTTGGTAACTCAAGATTGCCTATGAGCTTTCGTAAACTAGGAGAGACAGAAAGGCCTCTTCCCGTCAGAAAAAGAATGTTTGGCCGTGCATGGCCTTTTAAAGCTCCAGTAAGAGCAGGACATGTCCCAACTTGGCCGGAGATTCTCAAAGATGTAGAAGTCCCTTGCACTGTAAGTCAATCTTGATTTTTTTTTCTTTCCTTTCGTTTGGTTTCTAACTGTCCATTGATCTAGCTATGCTTCCTGCTTTGCTTTCTGACGTATTTATTTCCTTTAAGCATTCTTATCCACTTATTCTACCGTCCAACTGTTGTAAATTTTAAGTTCTTTCAGGCTCAATTTATCCTATTCTGACCTCTTTAATGGAGTAGATTTCCTTATAACTCTTTTAACATCATGGAAGTTCAATCTTCAACAGACGCATAATCTGAAATGAAATATGCAGGATGACCGTGTTGCTACTGCATGGCTCAACGATGCAGATGTTCGTAAAGCAATTCATGCGGAACCAGTAAGATACAATTTTCTCATCTTATACTAGCCTTAAAGATGATGATTTACCTTTACTCAACCAAGAGAACAAACAAATAGTTTTGGTGAGTTATGGTTTAATCCTATGGTACAACAGGCTACGTCGATAGGTCCCTGGGAGCTATGCACAGACAAAATAAATCTAACTCATGATTCTGGAAGCATGATTCCGTATCACAAAAGTCTCACAGCTCGGGGATATCGGGCAATCATATTCAGGTTCAATAGATCACTTAAGAGTCTAATTTTTCTCTATTATATGTAAAACACCTACAGAGTAAACTAGTTGTCTCTGTGCATGTATTGGGATCACCACACATACTTTTTATGCTACAATCAAAACGATTATGTTCATTTTTTTGTTTATCGCAGTGGGGATCACGATATGTGTGTACCATTCACTGGTTCACAAAAATGGACAAGTTCACTTGGATATACGGTCGTGGATGAATGGAGGGCTTGGTATGTGAACAAACAAGTTGCAGGGTATGTTTGCGTTTTCACCTTCTAAATCCTGTTCATGTTTAGCTTCCCTAATGTGTTGGAATTCTGTAAAATCCATTTTAAATGCTTAAATCTTTTCTGCAGTTACCTACAAGGTTATGAGAAGAACCTCACTTTTCTGACAGTTAAGGTACATGTTCATATCAAGAAATTTTTCATTTTTCTATTTTTCTTTCTTTGATTTAATTGATTGATTTCCGAAATCTTCAGGGATCTGGACACACCGTGCCAGAGTACAAACCACAAGAGGCGTTGGCGTTCTACTCCCGCTGGCTAGCGGGCGAGAAAATATGAGTTTTAGTCCAACTTTTCTTTTCCCCTTTGCCTCTTAATAGAAGAATAAAAGGGAGAAGGATATTGGATTTTTATGGTGTATTTCAGTATGCAATAAATAATTATTATTTGTATGTTACTCGATGATATACCTTGTGACCGTTGAGGCATGTTCATATTAATTTCACTCCAGTATTCCAGACTTATATTTAACCTCATCAACAAGGGCATCTTCAGAATTTTGTATCTTCCATCATAAAGTATCATTTTTGTTGATTTATGATAAATTTAAAGGATTAAAACTATTAAGTTTATAATTAAGAAATTATTTTGAACCTATTCTCGAATATAAGAGATCATTTTAACAAATTTAAAGGACCAAAGCAAATTACTTCCCTTCGTCTCAGTTTTCAATATTACTATTTCTACCACAATTCAGACGTCAAATACTTGACGCTTTCAGATACATGTATTCAGAATGCAACTGAAATGCATAATATAAGGAGGATGAATATCTAATAATTCAGATACTAAAAGACACTTACTTTGTAATTTTCTCAGTGAAACATTTCAAAAATCTAAGTACACAAGTTGATAAAATATCCTAAATATAAGGATTTTTTTGGGGGGTTATTTTCTCCGTCAAGTATTACAAAAATCTAAATCATAAGTTCAAAATTGATATACCAAACATGGCAAGAAAAATCATTCTTTTAGAGTATAATATAGTGTTAATATTCTTGGCATTTTTATTTTTGGTGACAGAAGGGGCACCAGAAAGTGTACTGGTAACTCAACTCCCTGGTTTCAATGACACTTTTCAGTCCAAACATTATGCTGTGTTTGTGTTCTTTTTGTGTTTTTTTTGAGAAAAAAATGTAAACTTTATCTTGATTTTTCTACTTTTTCGTATATTTCTTGAAATGTTTTTTCAGGTATGTTAATATAGATGAAAGTCATGGCAAGAATTTGTATTTACTTTGTTGAATCTGAAAGAAATCCATCAGAGGATCCAGTTGTTCTTTGGCTTAATTGTCTATGAGCATGGTAACAACTCTAATTCTGCCTTGTTCTGTTCATGTTTAACTTCTCTGAAGTGCTGCGATTCTGTAAAATTCATTCTAAATGCTTACATCTTTTGTGCAGTTACATACAAGGTTATGCCAACAACCTCACTTTTCTGACAATTAAGGTATGTTTATATCAAAAAATATTTTTCGTTTTCTATTTTTTTTTTCCTTTGCGTTAATTGATTAATTTCCGAAATCTTCAGGGAGCTAGACACACCGTGCCAGAGTACAAACCACAAGAGTCATTGGCGTTCTACTCCTGCTGGCTAGAGGAGAGAATATGATAATATGAAGAACGAAGACAGAATTAGTAAACATTAAGCGCAGTTTTTCAGATAGATTTTTCTAACCGGAGATTTTTTATAAAAGAGAAAAGATAATTTCTCTGTTATCCAATGTATCTTCCGACAGTTAAGACATGCTCATATCAATTTCTATGTGTTAAGAAACTCTTGAAACAAAAAATCCCACATTGGTGGTTAATGAAGTGGGTGCTCCTTATAAGGCTTAGGCAATCTTCCTCCTAGTTTCTGGGGTGTGAGTTAGGCCTAAAACTTAATTCATCATGACATTAGGCAATCACATACTAATGAAGTATCAGTTTTCAATTTTGAATCTAATAACTGAAATGATCAAGGCATCTCACGTTGGTAAACTTTAAATCATAAATTCATTTCTGTGATTTAAATTATGATATAGTGCCTTTTTGGGACATAATAACTAGTATGAAGCTGACTATCAGTGAACAAAAGGTATAAGTTTTGTTAAAAAGGATCAAAACTGTCAAGTGTATATACTAAGGAGTCCTTTTCTGTCATTCGTCGGTCGAACATACAAAAATCTAAGAATATAGTACCAACTTATCAGGTATTAAAGAACATTAGACTATATAAGTTTCAGATAATTACCAATTTCCTCTGCAATTTGACTGTAAACTGTATTTTGAAAACTAGATTAAATTAAGTATGACTTATAGGTAAAAATTGATGGTGCAGTTATCCTTATAATTATGTCACACTTATTTTCTCACACTATAAAAGCCCCATCATTTGTGCTATTTTAGAGAAAACATCAAAGAACTCTGAATTTTGATACACCAAACATGGCAAGAAAAAACATTTTTTTTACTGTTTTAACATTCTTGGCATTTTTGTTTTTGGCAACAGAAGGGGCACCTCAGAGTGCACCGGTAACTCAACTCCCTGGCTTCAATGGCACTTTTCAGTCAAAACACTATGCTGGGTTTGTGTTCTTTTTGTGTTTTTTAAGAAAAAGATCTAAACTTTATTTCGATTTTTCTGCTTTTTCTGAATATTTCTTGAAATGTTTTTTCAGGTATGTTAATATAGATGAAAGTCATGGCAAGAATATGTATTACTACTTTGTTGAATCTGAAAGAAATCCATCAGAGGATCCAGTTGTTCTTTGGCTTAATGGTGGACCTGGCTGCTCAAGCTTTGATGGATTTGTCTATGAGCATGGTAACAACTCTACTTTATTCGTTTCCTTACGTACTAGGCTGAATTTGAACGGGTTTAAAATGAGATTTTTCGTTGATCAGTTTGGGCCTGATATGATGAGCTGAAACAGGCCGAGCTAATAAATAAATGTATCAGCTTAGACTTTGACGAGCAGAAATGAACTGAACTAATAAACGAATGTTGTATACAAGAGTGCAAAGCCAGCTTTTGGTTAAAGCCAACGATCCCTTTAACTTTTGGCTTACACCTTTTATCAATAAAGTCGTATATCTTTTTATCTTTAAATATTTATATTTCTTGAAAAAAATAAACTGATCACAATTAAAGGAAAGAAATATCGTGAGATAATGATTTGATCTAGAAAAAGGGACCCAAAATCAGTTGAAGTAGCATATTTGCAATTAATTTAAATTTTTTACTATCAAAAGATATGTATATTGATGTTGAAGTTGTTCTAATTTATGTTTTTCTAAAAAAGTTAACAAGTAACAGTTGATTCTTGTGCTCTATACATCGCAGGACCTTTCAATTTTGAGTTGGGATATACAAATGGTAGCCTGCCTATTCTGCATAATAATCCATACAGTTGGTCCAAGGTTATTAAGCTTTTTATTTAATTCTACCTTGATCCTAAGCTTGCAAGTTCATTAGGCACTCATTATGATTTGATTCTTCCAGGTTTCCAGTATAATATATCTGGACTCTCCCGTTGGTGTTGGATTTTCTTACTCGAAAAATAAATCTGACTACGCGACAGGAGATTTAAAGACTGCATCTGATAGCCATTCATTTCTCCTCAAGGTAACATTACATAAATTTACTAGTTTCACACTAGATGTGTCCTAACTCATTTATGATAATACTAAATGATGCTCTTGCTAGTGGTTTGAGATGTACCCGGAGTACCTCAAGAACCCATTTTACATAACTGGAGAGTCTTATGCTGGAATATACGTGCCAACTCTGGCTTATGAAGTAGCAAAAGGTAATCTGGATCTTAAATGAACATGTACTGGTTGCTGGTGTTCAGGGGTATAAACAAACTAAACTTCTTCTGCTTATGTTTTTCAGGTATTGATACTGGAGTAAAGCCCCAAATCAACTTCAAGGTACATATGATTTCAAGATTTTCACGTGCTAACTAGTTGTCTGTGCTGTAACCTTTTTATGTTTTGTTGCACAGGGTTACATGGTGGGAAATGGCGTGACAGATGAGGTAATAGACGGTAATGCTCTTGTTCCATTTCAACATGGTATGGGCCTCATTTCAGATGAATTATTCCAGGTATTTGCTTCAATTTGGTTTTTTTTGTTAAGTGCTTGAATTGTTGGACTTGTGTACTTTTTTAGAATTCAAATTTGCCAAAAAAGATGTTACGAAACAAATGTTAAGCCTATGCTTTTGTTCATACATTTGCCATTCCAATATATTATCAACTGGTCTCTGATTATTCCTTTTTATGCTCAGGAAGTCACTGTCGCATGCAAAGGAAGTTTCTACAATCCAGTGAGTGAGAATTGTAGAGAGAAGCTTAGAGAAATTGATCAGGTAAGGTGTTATTCTGTCATACTTGATGCATTTTGTCGCGACATGACCATAATTCACCTTTCTTGCCTATTGCAGGAAGTTGATGATATAAACGTGTATGACATTCTAGAACCGTGTTACCACAACACTGAACCTAGTGTAATCACCAATGAGAACTCTAAATTGCCAATGAGCTTTCGTAAACTAGGCGAGACAGAAAGGCCTCTTCCTGTCAGGAAGAGAATGTTTGGCCGTGCTTGGCCTTTTAAAGCACCAGTAAGAAATGGACTTGTCCCAACTTGGCCGGAGATTCTCTATGACTCATACGTCCCTTGCACTGTAAGTCGCTCTTCATTTATTGTTTCCTTTTGTTTGTTCTCTTTAACTGACACATAATCTGAAATGAAATATACAGGACGATCATGTTGCTAAAACGTGGCTAAACAATGAAGATGTTCGTAAAGCAATTCATGCTGAACCAGTAAGATATAATTTTCTCATCTTGTACTAACTTTAAAGACGATAATTTAGAGTTGGTGATTTATGGTTCAATCCTATTGTACAATAGGCAACTGCAATAGGTCCCTGGATCCTATGCACAGAAGTTATAAACTTGACTCATGATTCTGGAAGCATGATTCCGTATCACAAAAATCTCACAGCTCGGGGATATCGAGCACTCATATACAGGTTCAGTAGATTTTTGAGTCTCCTATGCATTTTTTTATCCTTCGGTATTACTTGTGGATTGACACACCTATAGAGAAAACTGATCGTCTATATATATTTTGTGTGTATTGTAGTGACTAAGACACATATTTGTTTGTTGCAGTGGGGATCACGATATGTGTGTACCATATACTGGTTCACAAAAATGGACAAGTTCACTTGGATACGCGATCGTGGATAAATGGAGGCCTTGGTATGTGAACAAACAAGTTGCAGGGTACGTTCGTGTTTTCACCTTCATGTTTAACTCTCTCTGATGAGTTGCAATCCTGTAAAATTCACTTTAAATCTTTTCTGCAGTTTCATACAAGGTTATGCCAACAATCTCACTTTTCTGACGATTAAGGTATGTTCATATCAAGAAATATTTTTCATATTATATTTTTTTCTTTGATTTAATTGATTGATTTCCGAAATCTTCAGGGATCTGGACACACTGTGCCAGAGTACAAACCAAACGAGGCGTTGGCGTTCTACTCCCGCTGGCTAGAGAGCAAGGAAATATGATCATATGAAGAAAAAAACTGAATTAGTAGACATTAAGTTCAATTATTTCAGACATTTATCTTTTTCTTATGACTCTTAACATGAGGATACTGTTGGAAAAGTGGCTCATTTTCAAGCCATCATTTGAATAGTTACCAAGCCATCATTTGAATAGTTACCAAGCCATC
>JAOTQR010000092.1:24239309-24262348 GCA_025774065.1 Solanum ossicruentum | reverse complement strand
GTTAGAATTCCTATTTATGCATTTTGAAAGTTGAAATGCCAACTTAAAATTTCGGGGACTAATTTATGTATTGTGCCAATTATTAAATATAAAAAACTTTTTCTTTCTCAATTTCTCAGTCAAACATTATAAAATCTACATAATTAAAGTTTTATTCTATTCTAAAGAATATTTAGACTGCAATAATCTTGCTGATAAGACAACATTGATGAAATCGTTATTATTAATTATTATAATGACTTCAAACTTATTTTCTCACGCTATAAAATCCCCTCATTTGTGTTATTTTAGGGAAGACATAAAAAGAATTCTGAATTTTGATACATCAAAAATGGCAAGAAAAAATATATTTTTTACATTGTTAACATTCTTGGCATTTTTGTTTTTGGTAACTGAAGGGGCACCTCAGAGTGCACTGGTTACTCAAATCCCTGGCCTCAATGGCAAAATTCTGTCAAAACACTATGCTGGGTTTGTATTCATTTTCTGATTTTTTTGAGAAAAAGATGCAAACTTTTTTCTGATATTCCTTGAAATGTTTTTTCAGGTATGTTAATATAGATGAAAGTCATGGCAAGAATATGTATTACTACTTTGTTGAATCTGAAAGAAATCCATCAGAGGATCCAGTTGTTCTTTGGCTTAATGGTGGACCTGGCTGCTCAAGCTTTGATGGATTTGTCTATGAGCATGGTAACAATTAACAACTCTACTTTTACTTGTGTTACGTTGAATCAGGGCGGGTTAGTAATCAACCCAAACTTGAACGGATTATGATTTTGTAGACTAAAAATTCGTGTAATTCTTGTGTTCTGTACAGGACCTTTTAATTTTGAGTTGGGAAAGACAAATGGTAGCCTGCCTATTCTACATAACAATCCATACAGTTGGTCCAAGGTTATTATTTGTGTTAATTCTACTTTGATCATATGCTTGCAAGTTCATTAAGCACTCATTATAATTTGATTCTTTCAGGTTTCCAGTATAATATATTTAGACTCTCCTGTTGGTACTGGATTATCTTACTCAAAAAATAAATCTGACTATGAGACAAGTGATTTAAAGACTGCATCCGATACCCATTCGTTTCTCCTCAAGGTAACATTACATAAATTTACTAGTTATGTCCTAACTCATTTATGGTAATACTAAATGATGCTCTTGCTAGTGGTTTGAGATCTACCCGGAGCACCTCAAGAACCCGTTTTACATATCTGGAGAGTCTTATGCTGGAATATACGTGCCAACTCTGGCTTCTGAAGTAGTAAAAGGTAATATAGATCTCAAATGAACATGTATTGATTGCTGGTGTTCGGGGGATAAACAAACTAACCTTCTTCTGCTTATGTTTTATAGGTATTGATGCTAAAGTAAAACCCGTCATCAACTTTAAGGTCAGGACTGACTCAAACTGCACTTGTTTAGATCTATTACTTCAGACAGTTACTTGATAGTTTGGCTTTAGGCTACTAATTCTATTTAAGGTATATACATTTCAAGATTGTAACTAGTGTTCTAGGCTGTAAACTCTTTATGTTCTATCCCACAGGGTTACTTGGTGGGAAATGGCGTGACAGATGAGATAGTAGACGGTAATGCTCTTATTCCATTTCAGCATGGTATGGGCCTCATTTCAGATAAATTATACGAGGTATTTGCTTCTCACTTGTTTAATTGTTTTAAGGTTTTGAATCTTTTGAATTCTGAACTTTTTTAGAATTCAAATCCACCAAAAAATATGTTATGATACTATGTTTATACATTTACCACTCTACTGGTCTCTGATTATTCTTTTTCACGCCCAGGATGCCGTTGCTGCATGCCATGGAGTCTTCTACAACTCCAGCAGTCAGAATTGTACATTAATTCAATTTAACATTGAGCAGGTAAGGTGTTATTCTGTCATGCTTGATTCATTTTGTCACGACAACGATTCATTTGTCTGCTTTATTGGTCCAAATTCACCTTTTCCGCCTATTGCAGATAGTTAAAGGTCTAAACATCTATGACATTCTAGAACCGTGTTACCACAGCCCCATAACCAGTGATAACTCTAAATTGCCAATGAGCTTTCGTCAACTAGGTCAGACAGAAAGGCCTTTTCCTGTCAGGAAAAGAATGTTTGGCCGTGCTTGGCCTTTTAAAGCTCCAGTAAAAGAGGGACGTGTCCCAACTTGGCCGGAGCTTCTCAGTCATGGAAATGTCTATTGCACTGTAAGTCACTCTTGATTTTTTTTCGTTTCCTTTTGTTTATTCTCTTTAACAAACACGACCTGAAATGAAATATGCAGGATGATACTGTTGCTACTACGTGGCTTAACAGTGAAGATGTTCGTAAAGCAATTCATGCTGAACCAGTAAGATACAACTTTAAAGATGATGATTTACCTTTACTCGAAAAAAATATGCAATTGGTGATTGATTTATGGTTCAATCTTGTGGTACATCAGGCAACTGTGACAGGTCCCTGGGCGCTATGCACACGCCAGATAAGCCTCACTCATGATTCTGGAAGCATGATTCCTTATCACAAAAACCTCACATCTCGGGGATATCGGGCACTCATATTTAGGTTCAATAGATTACTGAGTCGCTTAACTTCTTCTTTCAATGCATTTTCCCATCCTTCTGTATTGCTCGTGGAATTATGTATCGTGTGTGTATATTTCGTATATATTCTACTGACTAAGACACATAACTGTTTCTTGCAGTGGGGATCACGATATGTGTGTTCCATACACTGGTTCAGAAAAATGGACGAGTTCACTTGGATATGCAATCGTGGATGAATGGAGGCCTTGGTATACAAAGGAAGAAATTCAAGGGTATGTTCGCGTTTTTCACCTTCTAAATCCTGTTCATTTTTAACTTGCGATTCTGTAAAATTCATTCTAAATGCGTAAATCTTTTTTGCAGATATGTACAAGTTGCAGGGTATGTTCACGTTTTCACCTTCTAAATCTTGTTCATGTTCAACTTCTCTAATGTGTTGCAATCCTGGTCAGGCTGCGTACATCTGACCCCCCTTACCCCGCAATGGGCGGGAGCCTTTTGAGGCAATGAGGGTAATAATGTTGTTATCACTTTAAATGCTTAACTTTTTTCTGCAGTTTCACGCAAGGTTATGCCCACAATCTCACTTTTCTGACAATTAAGGTATGTTTCTATCAAGAAAGATTTTCCGTTTTTAATTTTATCATGATTTAATTGATTGATTTTCGAAATCTTCAGGGAGCTGGACACACCGTGCCAGAGTACAAACCACGAGAGTCCTTGCAGTTCTACAGCAGCTGGCTAGACGGCAAGAAGATATGATAATATGAAGAATGAATTAGTAGATATTAAGTCCAATTATGTATCAGTGATACATGATAGATTTTTCTTTTTTCCTTGAAACTCGAAAATTTTTCCATAAAAGAGAGAAAGAAAAAGAAGAGCGAAACTGAATTTTTATTGTATTTGAAGATATATATTCCTGTCAACAATAGAAATGACAATTTCTCTGTTAAAAGCATGCTCATATCGATTTTTCTTCGATATTCTATCTCCCACACACTATGTTAGTATATACACTAATATATAAAAGTAATCTATCTACATCGTAAGTTTTGAGCTAGGGGGTGTCAATCTTTTTTCGATAAAATTATTAACTGATATATTTTTGTTCAATTTCGAATAATTTATATGTATTTTTGACCGTTTTCCATTTTGATTAAAGAGATTGTTCCCATGGTTCAATGAAGAAACAACTTCAACATTTTTACTCGGCATTCATGGTTGTTAGGTTATATTTTTATGCGACTACATAATTACTTATAAAACGTATTGATGAGTGAATTAGAGTTCTAGAATGATTCAGTCATATAACTGTCTAAAATCGATTTTTGAATTATAAATTTCAAAGGCTTTTCAATCTTTATATTTGATGTCTAACCAAATTGTTTCACGTAAATTGATTAAATGTATCAATAAATTAAAAACTAACAAAGTTACATCTATTGTTGGTGAAATCATGTGCACCTACAATATCGATTGATTCGATTTGATTTTATATGTTATCAATATTTAATTGGTTAACACGCTAAATCATTAACTAATTCAATAAGAAATTTATTTCAATTTTTTAATCCTAAATAGTTCGATTTTCGATTTAACCAATAAGAATAATTGTTCATATGATCATGTATGCGTGATTTTCATAACATAAAAATAGTACTAGAAATAGAAGCATAACACGAATTTCTACATTATCAATTTTAATTAAAAAGATTGTTCGGTTTATTCTTAAAGACTCATGCAATAAATTACGAAAATAGAATTAATTGTATATCTCTATCACAACCAAATTAAAAATCATAAAGTTATTTGTTATATAATTAGAAGTAAAATAATAATTTTAATATAATCGTATTGTATTATCGACATCATCAGTAATCAAAATGATAATCCAATAAAAAAATTATAAAATTATTAATCGATAATTAAATATCAGTAAAATAATAGCAGCGATTCAGTTTATTGGTTAAAAATCAATTTTTACCCAATCTCCTTCGACACTAGGAGGGAGTTGAGGCACTCATTAGTCATTTCACCGGAAATTGGCAGCATTCGAAAATGGCCGTCGCTAATCTGCAGAGATTCGCCTCACGAATCGCACGAAACCCTTCGATTTTTTCAATTGCTCGATCTTCAGCCAGCTCATCCCGCTCCGGCTCCGCCAAAGTGGCCGATCGGATCGTCAAGCTCTTCGCCATTGACCCTGAGGGCCATAAACGGGAGATTATTGGGCTCTCGGGTCAAACTCTGCTCAAAGCCCTAACGAATCACGGGTTAATCGACCCGGCTTCTCATCGCCTTGAAGAGATTGATGCGTGCTCTTCCGAGTGTGAGGTGCACATTGCTCAAGAATGGCTCGAGAAGCTTCCAGAACCTTCCTACGATGAGCAGTACGTGCTGAAGAGGAACTCTAGGGCTAGGGTCTTGAACAAGCACTCTAGGCTGGGTTGCCAGGTGGTTCTCTCACCGGAGCTTCAGGGAATGGTTGTTGCAGTTCCTGAGCCTAAGCCATGGGATATCCCATAAAAGGTGAAAATGAATATTTTTCTATGTCTGTGAACTGGAAATTAACGCTTTGAGTTAATAATATGTGAAACTTATGGTACTTGATAGGCAATTTCTGTCAAAATTGTCTGGAAGTTGACAACTTTGTTGTTTTAAATGAATACTTTCCCTATCTGTCTTTGTGCTGTGAAGACACTTTAATTTACCAGTATTAGAATGGATTTGGTTCAATAGAGCGGAGTAGATATAAAAGATTCATATAGCTGGTACCAATTAATGCATAATTGTTGTTGTGAGCTTATAATTCCTCTGCAATCTCATAGCCTGATAATTTTCACATATGCCTTTGTACAAATGTGTTAATGACTTGAGAAATAAGGCTATTACTATATTTTGGTGAGAGGTGAAAACATCATACGCCTTTCTTGACCATTGGTCACCAGCTCGGCTGCAACTAAATATTGTATGCTACTGCTGCTTACTGAGTATATTCCCTTCTGACCGTCTGAAGCAACAAGAATTTTTGAGCATTTGTAGTGGTTAGATGCAACTAAACATCGTGTGCTACTGAATGTGCCTCTACCTAATTATAGTATTTACTGACTATTATGTACCTGACCCTCTAAAGCAACAAGAATTTAGTATGTTTAGTTATAGGCATGTCCAATCTACTATTTACTGAGTAAAATTTTGTGTCCCTGACCTTCTAAAACAACATTAATTCATTAGATTGAGAGGAAATTGTCCCGTTTCAGTTTGCATGGATTCTAGTCACACTCCATAGTAGGAGGACATGTAGTGCTATGTCTGATATCAAATAAAACCCCAATTTTCATATTTGGGAGGGCTCGGACTATGATCAGGACCTTTGGCCCAAGGAACTATAAGAGATTTTATGTGGCAAGCTTAAGAAAGGTAACAGAGTATCACTGCTCATACTAAATTCATTCTGAGAACTGGATTGTAGATGGCCATTGGTTGTTCAGCTTCCCTAACATTTTTCCAGCTTACTGTTTGTTTGAGGTTATGAGCATTGTCATGTGTTAGCTGTAGATGTATGCTTGCTTCTATTATTCTTCAGTATTCCCATCAGTTCTGCAAGAAGGCTAGGACCTGTATCTGTTTCTGCTGGTAGACATCTGTCAGTTGCCATACAATCACATCAATTTTCCTCTCTGAACTTTTTTTGTTTTTGTTTTTGTTTTTGTTTTGGTAAGCTAAAGGCAACAACATGCCTGTATACAAAACCTCTGCCAAAAAATAGAAGCACCCTTTTTCCTGAACTTGAACCAGATTGCCAGTGTATTTTGGTCTTTCTGCCTACTTATTCTATTTGAGCAACAACACATACCCTGTGTAATCCCACAACGTATACAGACCTACATCTACCTTAAAATATATTTATCATTGTATACGTTATTTTAGCCTTATGTTGATTACATAGTTCTCTCTGTAATGAATGTTGACATTTCTTCCCAAGTCCTCCTTTACTTGTACCTGTGTCTATCTACCTTTGAAATGTTTCTTCTTACTGCTACCAGACCAGCCTGCTTTTAACTGAGCTATATTTTCATGGCACAGCTTAGATTTTCATATCTTCAGATCACGAATATAAAGGCACTTAGACTTACTTGGAAGAATGTAAACTTAATAGTTCAGCGGGTAACCAAAGAAGCTTGAACTAGCAAATTAGATTCCAGTAGCCAGAAAGTCTTCAAAATCCACCTTTTAGTGTCCATTCACCTAAAGTTCTTTTGTAGTAACTGTAGTACGTGCGCAAGGATGAGGTGATAAAAAGGTGAGTTTCTTTGCTGGATTTTGTCTACTTAATGATGCACTCAATCGGATAATACAACCTAGCAAGAAAGAATTGCCCTGGCACATCTCATCACCCCTTTAAACATAGCAACTTGTACTATGCTTGCAGATTTTTCACTGAGTTCCCAATTTTCTTGTCATCTTGTTCTGGTGCTTATATATTTCAGTAGTGTTGGATTTTTTTTCTGTTTTTCTGAATAATTGGAGCAAGCACACACTATGCAAAACCAATTATATCTTTGTTCTCGCAAGCAATGAGATTCCAATTCCTAAATACTTCGCATTTTTAGATCTTCCGTTTCGAGATCTTGGTGGATACACAGTTTGATAATATTCTTATGCATTTCTATCTCCGATAAGAATTACATTGTACGACAGACCAGTTGTCAATTCGAGTTGTTTATTGTTGGTCAGTTGTGGATCGTCTGCCATTAAGCATGTAAAGACCATCTTAAAAGATAGAACTTGGGAAGAAAATATGATAAAGCTTGACTGATCGTTTAGTCAGTATGCATTGCAAACAAGTCAACAATGGCCTAATTACTGGAACTAACATATCCATCAGATTTCTGGCTTACACGCCAAGTGAAATGCTGTGGAGTGTGGACGGTGAATGCAGAATGCAGTAACTGTTCTTAGAAACTTTCACCTCTCTTGCCCTCCCAAATATCAACTAGATTTCCAAAAATTGTCTGGATTAACAAGTTTGATGCTTCTGGTTTTTGTTCCTTTAACCCATGTTGAACAGGATAAACAATTGGCTTAGCTTATGGTAGACGTACTTAAATTTGTGTAAGGTACTGCCTGTACACAGCCTTCTTACTGTCTTTAGCAGTTCGACTTGAACAACACAGTCTCTCTTGATAACAGAGGAATATGGCAAGTTTGTATACTATTCAGTGGACACTTGCTATATCTACCAACACAACTAACAGCATTTTCTTTTTGTTCTTTGTCGAAGTTTGGCCAATCATGTTTCATCGGCCAAACTTTGTCACCTCTACACATCATGTATGGTCCCCCTTAATAATCTTTGCAGCACATCCGCCATGAACCACGGAATAGCTCAAAATCAGATTTAACTGTCCCTACAGTGATTGAAAGGCCACTTATTACGACTTTATTGTTCAATCTATCAATTTCTCCAGTCTATATTTAGCTGGATATATGCTAATACTAGTTAGTATAGACACCACTATATTTTACATGGTCCTAAACCTATCACTTCACGTCTTCAGACATGAGTTCCACAATTATACTTTTCAAGAGATGCCGTCCAAACTCACCCACTCAAAGGGTCCTCCTCTGAAAGAGTAAATATTTTCCCGCACCCGACAGAATAAATATTTTGCATTTATTGATTTGACATAAATTTCTATGAATAGTTTTCCCCCTTGAGTGCTTCCATCACCCTTGCCTATGCTTTATATGATTTCTGCTACTATTGGTCCATACAACAACATATCAAATGTAGTTCCAGAGGTTTAGAGAGGGCAGAACGCAGTTGTGGAGCCAGAATTTTTAATGAGGGGTGTCGAATAAAAGTATATATTTAGCTTGTGTGAAAAGGTGTCAATAGTTATATAAATATTTATTAATTCAAATTTTGACCTATATATAAATAACTTTTCGACGAAGGGGTGTCGCTTGACCCTCGGGCTAAGGGTGGACAAACCAATACAATAATCAAGGTACAAGAAATAATATGCTACTATTGGTCCATATTATCTATTTTTTTGATTATTTAGACTATTATTAATCTATTTCAAGGAAATTTAACAAACCATAAAGTTAGATTTGAACAAAATGTAACTTTAGAACGTCCAATATTTTGAAACAAATCTAATCTATTGAAAGATTGATTAATAAAGTCACCAAGAAAAGTGGAATTAGATATACTTGAATCTTGGGGCTATTTTTATATCTTAAACGAATATATACCTCAAAAAGAATATCATTGATTCCACGAAATTAGTGGGTGTCCTCTAACTACCCTTCTTTATCTTCCCCTTTCAAAGCCTCTTAGCCATTTATTTTTGTCCTCTGAGAAATATTATTTCCCTCGTTATTTTCTCTCACATTTCCATTTTTTTCTTCTTTATTTATGCTTCTTTTATCATCAATCCCAAACCCAAATCCTAAAACCTTCAAGGGTTTGTAATTTTACATCATTTTCTTTGTAATTTCATCCAAGAAAAAATGGACCCCGTAGAGCTACATAGAATTTTCCAAATGTTCGATCATAACGGAGATGGGACTATTACGAAAAAGGAGCTCAATGACTCGTTACAAAGCTTGGGAATACACATTGAGGAACAAGAACTTGTTCAAATGATTGAAAAAATAGACGTAAATGGAGATGGATATATCGATGTAGAGGAATTTGGTACATTGTACAAGTCGATCATGGACGAGAAGGATGAAGAAGAAGATATGAGAGAAGCTTTCAACGTGTTTGATCAAAATGGTGATGGATATATAACGGTGGAAGAATTGAGCTCCGTTTTGGGGTCATTAGGATTGAAACAAGGCAAAACTTTGGAAGATTGTAAAAAAATGATCATGAAAGTCGACGTGGATGGTGATGGGATGGTTGATTTTAATGAATTTAGACAAATGATGAAAGGTGGTGGATTTTCATTGACATGAAGTTTGTTATTATTAGATGAAAGAAAAAAATAGAAAGGGGTATATAGTTGTGTGTGTATATATCCTTTAGTTGTGTTTGGCCATTTGAAAGAAGCAATGCATGTCATATTTCTTTAAATCTTTGATCATACACTTTTGCTTTTTCCATGAAGTGAAAATTACGTGGATAAACAAATATATACTAATTAATTAGCTAACATAATTATAACTTAAATTAATTATGGCTCATAATAAATATCTAGTTGTAATTATAGTTTGAGTTTTGTATAATTAAGATGATCTATATAAACGTTGTACGCGAATATACAAAAGTTATGTGTTAATCAAATTGCATAGCTAAATATACAAACATTTGCGAATTATATAAATGTTGCATATGAATTGTATAACGAAATATACGAACACTATACAAAAATTGTGACTTGTATAGCGAATTATACAAACATATCAACTGTTACATAAATTATAAAAGTGTTGTTATAATTATAGTTATGAAATGTAATCCAAATTATAGCTATGAAACATAAGTAAGGTATTTTTATTTGGCTATATATGAAAATTCCTCGAGAATGGCTATTTATCGATTGCAAAAGCTAAGTGGCTATTTATGAGAAGATCACGAGAGATGGTTTGGGCCTTCAAAGAAGACCATAATAGCCCAAGTTCAATTTAGACCCATTTAACTGTCCCGGAGACCAGTTCCCCGTCGGCCACCTTAAAGTGTGAAAAAATGCTCCGGCGAGGTTTCTTCTTCCCGGAGACGACGCTCTGCAAGTCATGGCAGCTCCAACGTCTCTTCTGCTCCCACTTCATCTTCCAACCCGTTCTGGCCCGTTCCTTTTCCCAGCAAACCAGGTACTATTTCTTCAAATTCTTATCTGTTTCTGCATAAATCATGCATTTACACTAATAACTGTTTAATTTGAAGTAATTGTGCTAATCTCATAATATATTAGGCTCTTGAATGCAGTATTCAAGGTTTTTGAGAGAGGAATCACAGTAGGGCCCCGCTTAATTCTACAAAAATGGGATCTTAGAATGGTGAATTCGGGTCGGTATTTCTGCACTACTGTCAAAGCTGGAGAAGGGGAAACGTCGAATGGCGGTGGGAATGATGCTGTTGCAGAGAGTTCCGGCGAGTTTAAAGGAGATAAAATAAAGAGGAGGAAGCTGAAGGGTAAAAGAGAGGTTGTGAGATGGTTGAAGTTCTTCAGGTGGAAGAAGAAGAAAGAGTACCAAAGAATGACGGCTGAAGAAAGAATCCTTTTCAAATTGAGGAAGGTAAATGTGTTTCATGTAGTATGTTATTTAGTCTAGTGAAAGTTTTGTAAGATGATGTTTGAAGTAATCCGGTATCTGTGCTGGTGAGAGGTAACAGGTACATGAAATTAGTCGAGGTATGAGCAAGTTGGCCCGACTCCATGGTTATAAGAATAAAATGATGATGTTGGAAGTTTTTGTTGCTTCAATCTGTTTGAAATACCATGCTCTTTTGCTTCTTTGAATTGTCTTAGCATGTCTATTTTCTTTGAATCAATCAATAAACTATAACTCAATCTCAACCTAATTAAGGTCGGGTATTTGAATCTTCGCTACCTATTTCAGTTTATCTGGTATTGTTTCACTCTAATACTCATTATAATCCCTTGCATTGACGTTCAAGTGTATAACATGCCTAAGAAGAATCTCTTAACAAATATGAATCTAATGCATGTGTAAGAATAAATAAACCTTGATTTCAACTAGTTGGTATCTTCAATATAGATCTTTAGGGTAGACCTGCAGCTCTTCCAAAAGACGGGGGGCTTTTCTGCTTATATACTTTACTCTAAATGAAGTCTATGAGAAAGGATTAACTATCTAGATATGCCTGTTGTAATCTTTTTGTTTCTTGAAAAGATGGACTGTCCGTATCAATCCAGTAATGTCAAAACGATATCTCTCTTGTGCTGTTTGTGGTGTCATTTGCAAATCTAGAACTGATTTTGTTGCGACTTAAGTTCTTCACTTATTACTTACCAAGAGATGCTAAAGAATAAACCACTGTTTGGATAATTTTGTGATCCCACACAATTATGGATGGTCTGTGCCACTTGCTTAATGTCTACTCTGCTTCTTCACTCTTTACTACTTTGGACTGTTTCTTCCTTGAGTTGAGTGTCTATCAACAGTCTTGCTACCTCTAACGCAGGGGTAAGGTCTGTGTACAGTTTACCCTCCCTCCCCATATCCCATTTTATGGGATTACACAGGACATGTTGTTGTGCTTAATGTCTACTGTCAAATATAATTGAAGTATTTAGGAATTGCAAATTTACATCTTTCTAGGCACGGAAAAAAGAGGAGAGACTCGTCGAAGCTCTTAGGAAGGTTGAGCCTAAGGAGCAATTGGAAGCTACCCATGACCCAGAAATATTGACACCAGAAGAACACTTCTACTTCCTGAAAATGGGGGAGAAGTGCAAGAATTATGTGCCAGTTGGAAGACGTGGGATATACCAGGGTGTGATCCTTAATATGCATTTGCATTGGAAGAAGCACCAAACTCTGAAAGTGGTGGTGAAAACATTCTCTCCTGAGGAGGTTAAGGAAATCGCTGCAGAGCTCGCAAGATTAAGTGGCGGAATCGTTCTTGATATCCAGGATGATGACACCATTATAATGTACAGAGGAAAGAATTACTCTCAACCACCAACTGAGATAATGTCTCCAAGAAGTACTCTTTCGAGGAAAAAGGTTCTCTTACTGTCTGTTAATTTTTGTGTATGCTATATTATGTGGATCCCCACTTTTTCGTGCTCTTATTTTTGTTATTGCCCCTTTTACACAGGCCTTAGATAAATCTAAGTACAGAGATTCCTTAAGAGCTGTTAGGAGATACATTCCACGGCTGGAGCAAGATCTTGAGCTGCTTCGGTTGCAAGCTGAAAACAAAACTGATGCTCCTGACAAAAATCAAGAGATTGGCTTCGAGAATGTTAGCCCTGAACACCTTTCAGACCAGCAAATTGAGGCATCTGATAAGCTCAAACAGATAATGGTTGGAAATGAAGAACAGAGTGAAGAAAATGATTCCATGGTAGATACAGATATATGTTCAGATTCTGAAGATCTTTCAGATATTTTTGAGACAGACTCCGAGGAAGAGCATGAAGAGAAGAGTGAAGAACCACTTTATTTGGATGTGTTTGAAAAGTTCCCAGTGCAAACTAATGGAGATGCACAAGATTTTGAGGAGCAATTGCGTCAAATATCTTCTAACTCGAGGAAAGAGAAATCATCAGGTAAAGATGTTGACACACCAGGTCTTGATGAGGTTGATAAAATGATTCTGCGTGCTGCATCACTTTTGAAGAAACGGAATAGATGAAAAAAGCAGTTTATTTGTTAATGAAAGCTCCAAGTGAGGTTTGTTAAAAGAGAGGATGGTGGGCCTGTTGTATTCAACAGTTTCAGCTGGCGAGAAGCAGCAGTTCTATCCATATTCATCATTTTGGTTCAGCTCTTGTCTCTGACTATCGAATCCTTAGCACTGAAATGTAGTTGCAGCTGTTAACTAGTCTTCAACGAGAGCTCAGACAGAGTACACTAGAGGAACACACGCCACAAAGCTGTTTTGCTGAACAAAGATGATAACAACATTAGCCATTTCATTCTGGGTTTCTTGGACAATTGGATCATTGTTTGAGTAATCCTAGTTTGGTGTTATTTACAGAATCTTTACCTTTGACGAGTCTAGGAGTCTATACGAGAATAAACTTACTCGTATCTGATATTTACATCGTGACTATAGATATTACAATAGTTTGGTTAAAACCGCATTCTACGCATTGCCAATGTTTACTGTTTTCAAAAATGTATGTATTTTCTCACAAATGTATGTAGTACGTAGTTGATGACTGCCATTTCTTTGTTCTTCTCAACTGGCTTAAGTATGTCAAAAGAACATTTCTAGGAAAATGTTTCCTTGGAAAGTCCTATGGCCTCGTTTGGTTTGGGAACAAGTTATTCCAAGATTAATTATTTTCAATAAGGGATAAAAATAACATTACAATTCCAAGTAACTAGTTTTGAAATAAGTTGTTCCATAATTTTATTTCAACTTCATCTTAATATTAATCAAATATGAGCTTAATACATATTGTTTGGTGGATAACTTCTTAATTGCTGCGCTTCCTCTTCTACTCGATTGTTGCACAACAACTTCTACAATAATCTACTATTTGTGAAGTAATAAGTTAGTTTCGAGATTTATAATTTTTTTATGCCAAAACATGTTATCTTCAATAATTATGATTTGCATTTTCGTTTAATATCATCTTTAAAAGTAGGTAGAAAATTTTTCTAACCCTAGCCGTTCATATTTATGCATGTAATAATATCAAGTCTTAAGAGTCATGAATGATCTCACTTAGCTAAATATGTCAACCCTAGCACTCCTTTCTAAATACTTTATTTTAAAAAAAGATATTTTTATCGACACATTTGCAACGTGCAGCCCCCCAATGTAAATGTGCAGCACCCCAATGTTAAAAACATATTAAAATCACAAATTAAAACACATTGCTCGGTGGGAAACCACATAGATGAGGTAGAATTTCACCCAAAAAAAGATGAGCCTTGAATTTCGAATATAATCGTGATTTTAAAGTCAACTTTTTATGCATTCTCATCTATCATGTTCTTTTCACAACAATCTAATTTAAACTATACAATAAAATTTCTTTATAATAATATTATTTGCTCAAATATTTTATTGTTATCAGTTTTTTAATATGCTCTATCATATTTTATTTGATACTTTTTGACTTGATATTATATTTAAGAAGAAAAATATATTTTAAATTTTGTGATCTAAAATTATTCTTAGATATTTGTGTGTCTGATAATAGAATAAAAAAAGAATTTTAAAGATAAATTATTAAAAAAAAGAGCAGTATTCTGTTGAAAAGCTAATTTTCACTACAATCCAAACAGGCCTGTCAGTGTCACGTGCCTTTCTCACGTGACTCCAAATCTTGCTTATTTGTATTTCAGTGCTCTACTCTTTTAGCTTCCCTGCTTTCTCCCTTTTCTTCTTCAATCGCCGGTAAGTCAACCTTCACTGAATCTCAAAGTTATCAAGAGTTTTCTGTTAATATCAGTTTGATCATTTTACCCTTTAGTACTTTTGTGTTCTTTTATGGATATTTTGAGCTATTTTAATGATTTACCCAAATGGAGTGATAAAGATCACGTCTTTATATGCATGTTTTGGAAGAATTATGTATGATGTTGGATTTAACTGTTCGTATAATGTTTATATGTAAATAAAAGTGGCTGAGAAGTGTGAAAGTTTCTTCCTTTAAGGTAATTACTGATATTTTCTTTGTAATTCTGTTCTGTGCTACATTTGCCTGAAAGTGAAAAAGGGGATTTAGTTTTCTGTCATTATGTAGGAATTGGGATTTTAGAGATTTTGACCTTTCTTTTCATCTCTAGATGCTGGTGGGTTTCGTGTTTTTGTGCCTTTTTAAAAATTTGATCATTCTTTTTAATTTTTCACCAGCTTTAATTTCCCTGATTTAGAGACCTAGTTATGTTTGGTATTAAGAGAAATGTTTTGAAAATTATTTTCTGGAAAAGTTTTTGGGTGTTTGATTGGCATTAACTACTTCTTCCTCCTTCCCATTTTTATGTGGCACTTATATTTGTGTGGTTAGAAACTATTTCAAGAGAATTTTAAAGTTAAATTGTTTTTAATTATAATAATGTGTCATTCTTCATATAAAATGGGGGCAGAGGGAGTAGCTTGTTTGGCCAAGCTTTTGGGAGGCCCAAAGTGCTTTTAAGAAAAGTAGGTGTTTGGCCAAACTGTTGGGAGAAAATAAATGTATTTGAAGAGTAACAGAAGCTGTTTTTCATAAGCTAAAGATAGTTGTAGTTTTTTTCTTCTAAAAGTACCTTTGAGAAAATACACTTAGAAACACTTTTAGGAAACTTGATCAAACATTAATTGTTGCTGAATAGGGTTCTTAAAGTTTATTGGTCAAACACAAACCGCTTCTCACTAAAAGTATTTTTTGAAAAGCACTTGTCAAAATATGCTGATTTTAGAAGCTTGGTCAAATGAGCTATAAGTGTGAAAATTAAATAATGCTGCTTTGGGAATTTGATGAAATTTCTTTGTTTGGAGCAAGTATGTGGATTAAGAGTTGCGATATTCGTATACGGAAGATGTTTTTATGCTATAATTGAATCTCTTTTGATGGAATTTTTTTTCCATTAGAAGTGGTGTCCAATAACTTCATTAGGAAATATTTCTAGAAAATTGTTTCCTCCTTGCCAAACACATAGGAGAGCCCCTAATTTGACTTCTTCGCTAGAATGAAATGCAGGGAACAAGTGGAACAGATATATAACATATTCACATAGTCAAGTCCAACTATTCTGCGATTGAGGCGTAGTTGATTGATCTTATCCTATAATTTCACTATGATTCTTGTATTCGCCTTTTATGCCCTGTTTCCTTGAAAACTATAGCTTTAGGGCAATTGCTCTCTCTAATTTTTGGTAGATCATCGTTCAACTAATACTTACAAGTGAAGATAGGAACGTGAAAACCGTGGAGTAGTTCATTGAGGAATCCCCTTGTCTAATTAATGGACTCTATTCATTCTGTGAATTGCAGATCACCGAGAAAAATGACAATTCAGGGAGAAGCTCACCCCTACATTCCGCAGGATCTAAAATTGCCTGGTTTTGTTCCCATATTCCTCTCACAGTCACACATTGTTGGTGTGTATGGCATCTCATCCTTCCTGGTTGTGTTGTTCATGTGGATATTCTCAGGTAATTATTCAATGATTATTGCATTACTTATTTAGTCTCCTCTTTTTCTAAATTAGTAATGTTATTTAGCATTCACTTAGTATCTTACTCTTTATTTTAACTACTACCTATGGATTTATTTGCTTTGGTTATCTTCCTATATTACCATCATTATTTTCCTTTCAATCCCACTTTGATTACTCTTCTTCTGAACCGAGGATCTATTGGAAACAACCTCTCTACCCCCTCAATGGTAGGGATAAAGTCTATCTACATCCTACCTCTCCATACTCCACTTGTGGAATTGCACTAGGTATGTTGTGGTTGCAGGGAGTTCACTCTGCGACAACATACCCAGTGTAGTCCCACAAGTGGGGTCTAGAAAGGGTAGTGTGTACGCAGGCCTTACCCCTACCTTGTGAGGTAGAGAGGATTTCACTTTGACTAAACATTTAATTGTTCAGACTGTAACATATTTACTGCAAAACTATACTTCCATGTCCACGTGTTGGGTGCCTTATGTCCTAGTTGGATCGCTATTTTCGTCAGTTAGTCTCTTTAGAGATTATAATTTCCATAGATAATGCTTAGTATCATTCGCAAGTGAAAGTAAAGCGGAAAAAAAGAGAATTTAGTTTGATGTTAATGTCAACCTGCAATTTTACTGACTTGCAAATGAGATTAAAGAACATATTGAACCCTAAGTCCCAAGTTTTACAGCTTATCCTATGCCTCAGCCGGGACTTCAAACAGGTTTGACCATTATTTCACTCTTCAATCAAGCTCAGCAACCTCTAAAGTGTTATTTTTGTGTACTCGAAGTTTAGTAGTGAATAATAAATTGGGACAGAAATTACTATCATGTTGAAATAAGGTTCAATGATTTCTAGCTCTACAGCTCTAAACCAGTTCAAAATTTTCAGCTGCATAAGTCTTATAAATTTCTATATGCTAAGTGCATCTTTTTCATTCCCCATTGTGGCCTTGCTTCATTTTCTAACTTCATTTCTCCATCTTTTACTTGCTAGGGTTTGTTCCTAAAATATCAAAGACTGACAGGGTGCTCATGTGCTGGTGGATTTTCACGGGCCTAACCCACATGGTCCTTGAGGGGTATTTTGTTTTTACTCCAGATTTCTACCAAAAGACTACTCCTGTGTACCTTGCTGAAGTCTGTAAGTCTCAGTTTAGCAAGTCTTCTTACAAACAAGAACAGTTTATTTGTATTAGAATATGTTTCTAATTTGGCCTATAATAGTACCAACACGAACAAAATATTGCAGGGAAAGAATACAGCAAAGGGGATTCAAGATACGTAGGGCGGGATTCTGCAGTTGTTAGTGTTGAAGGGATCACAGCTGTCGTGGAGGGGCCAGCATGCCTTCTGGCAGTGTAAGTATCATGCTCAAAGATATTAACTTGTCATGCACCTTGACTGTCAGAATTAGCGCGCTTATCCAAAGGGGCTGCTTGTTCACATGCTAGTTATGCATGGACTATAATATACGTTTTTTTATGTGGGAAATGACAATGAAGGATTGTTATGCATCGAGTAATATAGAGATTGTTATGCAGTGAGTATTAAATATACAAGGAATAACTTATCAACTAATAATACTTCCTCTCTTCATTTAGACTTGTCTACTATTTCAAAAATAGATTTTCACTTTTACTTGTCACCATGTGTTCGAGCCACCTTGCACGGTGATTTATTTCAGGGGTACTTGGTACCTCTCACCAGCTCCTGTACTAGGTGACATTGTCTGCCAAGGCTTTGGACAGACGGGATGAAGTTTTTTGCCTCTGCTTCAGCCGAATATTTTATGCAGGATTTGATACTGGGATCATTGTGACTAATCCTTTCAACAAAACTATTTGTAAAAGTATATAGATGGGCCAGGAGCATCATTCAAGTTTGCTTCTGTAAATCTCATTGTGCTTTTGACATTGGCAGGTATGCTATAGCTACTAAGAAGTCACACAGGCACGTACTTCAACTAGCCATTTGTTTGGGGCAGCTCTATGGAACGGCTATGTACTTCATAACAGCTATCTTGGAAGGCGATAATTTTTCTACAAGTCCCTTCTATTACTACGCTTACTATATCTTCGCAAATCATTTCTGGGTTTGGATACCAACACTCATAGTGATCCACTGCTGGAAGAAAATATGTGTTGCTGTCAAGGTCCACGAACAGAAGACAAAGACCCGCTGAGGTGATTCTAAACATTGATATCCAAAAGCCTCAACTGAATAACATTGTCACAATTTCTTCTCCTGGATTTCTTTTTATGGTTTTTGAGCTTACTTGGCTGCATTAGAAACAATGCTGGAATATTCTTAAGATAAAATGTTCTAGAAATCTATTCATTCCTGCTGAAACATGTCATTCTATATCTCTGTTCTCCGTCTATATTTCTTCGTTCCGCGTCTTCTATACCAACACTACCAGGTTGCATGAAAGAAAAGATAAAAATGATATGATGCCAAAGTAAATTCTGCATTTCCACAACTTGGAACAACAAAGAAAATCTGTAGATTATTCCTTAAAAAAATCTGACACTGCACTCTGCACTGGTGCGATAATTAACTATATATTTTTACTATATTATATATCTCAAGACAAAGGAAAATCTTCCATATGATTTTCCAGTGTGGACTTTCCTGTCCATCACCCAAACAATTACAAAAGATTGAAATAATAGGTGGTCTGTGACTTAGCTGTAGATTTGGCCTGCCAGACCAAAGATGAAAAACAAGGTGGAGATGAGGCTCCTGTAATCTCTAGTTGGGTTACTGCCCTGATACCTGTGTTTGTGGGACATTGGGAGGTAGCAAATGTCTGATAGACTAGTTGAAGTGCGCACAAACTAATCCAGATGCTGCTGTTATTAGAAATCAAAATAGGATTTGATAGAACTAGAGAGCTTGACAAATCAAACAGAAGGTGAATGACTATCAGCAGCCCCGGTTTCATGAGGGTGGATGTTTGCATGGATAAATGCATACCATGCAGCAGAAATATACACCAAAATACCAGAAGAAACGAGGACTACGAGGAAAGTAACTGATATAATAGTAGATTTAGCCCCACAGAATAGCATCCCAGTCTTGATCTCAATCACATTTAACATAGAAACCATGAGAAACAAACATCCCATGACAGAGGAGATGGCTGTCATCAACATTCCTGTTCTAAGGAGTGTTGCATTGACAACAACACTGAAACCATGAGCGAAATCTTCGCTGTGGAGAAGATTGAGGGAGAGTTTTGCGGCCTGTGCCACTAGTGATGAGAAGAGAAAGAAACTGAACGAAAGCACCTCGAAGATTACTAGTTGTTTTACTGTTAGAATCCCTGGTTGACAACTCTGTCTACTGTTGAGGCTCTTTTGTCCTGGAGATGCAAGAGATAGTCCCACAAAGATGGCAATGGTAAAGAGTGAGTTCACATTTATGACTCCATCTAAGGCTGTCACGACCACACTGGTCTTGCCAATCCTGCCCGTGTTTCTGGCAAATGGCAAAAGCAAGGTTATACATATAGGTTCTTAAAAAAGCGGAAATTGGGGAAGGGATTACAAGGTGGGGATTCGAACCCTCACTAACAAAGTGAAAATCCAGATCAAATTCCCCTACATGTAGTTTATCTTTTTCTAACGATTCAAGATAAAGCTAACCATTCTTGGGATGACGCCTGCTCATTCTTACACTGGAGCATAACATGTCATGAACTCCAATATTTGGGAAACACAATAACAAGAACGAATCTAACTCTTATGATGAGAAAATAGACTTTGGGTCGAACTCAAATTATACACATATCAGCAGTTCTATCACTCATTATAGCCTACATAACTCGCGATTTTTCTAGATTACCGGCAAATATTTGTTATAAATAGATCTTGCCTTTGCTTTATAAGCAACATAATTCATAAACATTCTTTACAATGACTTAAAAATATAATCTACATACCCTGGAGGTGCCATTGGCTGTGCTCTAAAGCTGAAATGAGTAGTTATGTCTTTGTTGTCTAGGAATGTTGCCTAGCTCAGTTGTTTTTTTTTTCCTTTGAGGTCTTCTTATACATGTGTATACTTAATTTGGAGGTAAAGTATTTTAAATGCATGATTTTCATGGAGAGAAAAAGTGATATTTTGTTCAACTGTTCAGTTTTTGGATTTGGACTAATTTGCATACCTGAAAAAAGGCTGTGATAAACGTAGAATAAAGTAAGTTACAAGTAAAGAAAAAGGAAGAGATGTGTATTATTTACAGGTTCAAATGATTTCTTTACAGATATTCTTTTAGTTATATAGATATTTTTGCACTATCGACATAGAAAATCGATATTATAAATCTAGTATGTGTCCAATCATGTGGGAGTCATGCACCACGCACTGATAATGTAAGAATTCTTTATACTATCTAAGTCACTTAAGTACAAGTCGAAGAGCACGTTGGTTCAATATCCAATTTGACATTCATCATAGTTACATCAATTAAAGAAAATTTACTTGACAAAATAAGGAAGATCAAGAACGTAAAGGAGGAAATAAGCCCAAATGACACCAGAAATTCCACCAAAAAAGAATCCACCAGTGAATTTTGCCCATCCATCTGCAGCTTGCAATTGATCTGGCACTTTTTTCCTGCCAGTCAATGTCAATGCTGGTGCTGTTGATGGATCTCCTTCTTTGAATGATGAAATTCCATAAATTGTCAAACAAATGCTAAGGATCACTACTAGTCCTGCTGCTGCCAATGAACCAGCTCCCCCTGCAATATTTTCGACATGAAACTTAGATATATACATACATTTCGGAATAACGATTTTAGCAGTACTTTCCACACAACTGTCAAGTAAAAATTCTAAGTCTTAACTTTACCTGCATACTCTGTGTTTCTTAATGGACCGGCCTTTACGAATGGGCCAACTAGTAAGAATCCATGGGCCAGGCCCACTTCTACTCCCCGGAGAAGCGGGTTCACCGCGGTCCGGTAGGCAGGCAAGTTGGAGAGGTACCATGCAATCAATGGGCTTGAGGTCACTGGAGTTTCAAGACTTCCAATAAAAGGGTCACCATTTAGGGGCTGAATCACTTGGAAAGTGGGCTGCAAAAAGAAGACCAGGACATGAAATAACTTAGTATTCAAGTCTCGATGGACAGAATTACTTAATACATCACATATATAAAATTTGTGGGATCTAAATGATAATTTAGTATTTTGATTACTAGGTTCTGAACAAATTATTGAACATATCGAGTGATTTTTAACACGCACACATACAATATATCTAAACTGAACATCATAATTATTTCCAAAAAACATGATTGATAATTATAAGAGTGACGATTTGATATCTTACTTTATCAGCTTGGACAGCCTTGATGGTGAAGGAAGACTTTCTTGTTGAAGGAAAGATCTTGAAAGGTGCGCCAGAAATGCCTTTGGGAGTGGCAAGGCCGTGACCTTTGGTTAAAGACGAACAAAAGCTACTCTTCAACTGGCTGGCCATGGTGGAAGCTGCTGTAGCCATTTTAGAAATAATTGTTTGTTTGATGAATAGAAATGCAAACAAGTATTCATGGTCCTGTTATGACTAGCAAAAGAAAATCTTTTGGGTTACAGGTTGGTGGTTCTTAGGATGGACCGACTCTTACGTGGCAGCTTGTGATTGGTTATTTAACAACGTTATCCCTTATCCAAACCCCATTGGTCAAGAATAGATCATTGATAGTAAACTCTATTGTAATAAAAATTACTTGTTAAGGGGCATGTAAACCAAAATTATGACAAGTAATCCGGAGCAGGGACGAATTCATGATTTTCAGTAAAAAGGTTTGATATTTAAAATGTAAACATAATTTTCTATAAGAGAATTTGAAAATTAAAAATGTAGTACTTTAAAATTTGAACGTTGAATCTCCAGGTGAATTTTAAGTTCCTCAGTCACTAAGTCAACCTCTAATTTTATGTTCAAATGGTTCAAAATTTATATATATATGCATTAAAAAGGTTTTAAAATATTTTATTTATATAGTGTAATTTTTTATCGATGAGGGTTACGTGAACTTCCTCACTATCCTCTACATCCGCCTCAGGTTTGAAGGGGGTAAATTAACTCATAGGAATCGTTTGACTTGTGAGATAAGAGATAATAATATCAAAAAATATCTTTATATGAGATTGTTTTATCAAGTATTTCGTACAATTTTTTATTTTGAAATTTGTAATCTAATTATAATTTCTATATTTTATTATTATTATTATTATTTGGGGTGTGTGGGGGATAAGATAAAAGCTCATGTCAATTTATCCCGTGTACACCCTGTATATATCCTATTTTCAATCTAATGAACCAAAAATCTACCATTAGAACTAGGCACAATACATAAATTAGTCCCTTAACTTGGAACGAAATTTAAGTTGGAACTCAAACTTTCAAAGGGCATAAATAGGCACTCCAACTTGTCGATAAAGAACGGCAAGTTGGAGTATCTATTTGTGCACTTTGAAAGTTTGAATTCCAACTTAAAATTTCACTTCAAGTTAAGGATCCAATTTATGTATTGTTCCTTAAAACTTATTCATCAAGCAATTTCATCGTTATATCATTATTATAAATTTTTGAATAATTTGTTCCAAACCATACGGCTCCTTAGAAGCACAAATTAAAAAGTTTATATATATGCT
>JAOTQR010000092.1:24211323-24239209 GCA_025774065.1 Solanum ossicruentum | reverse complement strand
TTTGAAAGTTTGAATTCCAACTTAAAATTTCACTTCAAGTTAAGGATTCAATTTATATATTGTTCCTTAAAACTTATTCATCAAGCAATTTCATCGTTATATTATTATTATAAATTTTTGAATAATTTGTTCCAAACCATAGGGCTCCTTAGAAGCACAAATTAAAAAGTTTATATATATGCTCTTGCATTTTTATACATTTGATTACCCCATTAGTTTTCTTCATCAAATATCATTATTTTCATCCCAAGAATTTTTGTTATGGAACTCATTTAATATTTATGGGAAAAAAAACTTTCCAAAACTGATAAGTCGAAATATATAATTTAAATTCATAAACTTAAAATACTGCTCTTGACATCGGAACTCCGCGGAAAATAAGCAATAGCTTTTTTTCCCTTTCCACTGAACGAAATGTGCAGATACGCTTGTCTTTAATATAAAAATACATTACATTCCTCCAAGAGCAGATTGGTTCAATATACAACTTTCATTTCCAATTTAACATTCAGATCATAGTTACATAAATTAAAGAAATTTACTTGACAAAGTAAGGAAGATCAAGGACATAAAGGAGGAAATAAGCCCAAATGACACCAGAAATTCCACCAAAAAAGAATCCACCAGTGAATTTGGCCCATCCATCTGCAGTTTGCAATTGATCTGGCACTTTTTTCCTGCCAGTCAATGTTAATGCTGGTGCTATTGATGGATCTCCTTCTTTGAATGATGAAATTCCATAAATTGTCAAACAAATGCTAAGGATCACAACAAGTCCTGCTGCTGCCAATGAACCAGCTCCCCCTGCATACAATGGGACAGGTTCAATCGTCTATTATATATACATAAAAAATGAATTGGCATTATACATAAAGTGTATATTTTTCGAGTCCATAGAACTTTAACTCTAGGAAAAACTATACAAATTGGACATAACCCAATATGTTTATCCTTATTGGAACCACGGCCCAAATATTTTGCTCGACTGCCCCCTTGTTCTATTCATGTGATCTGTATCCCTATTCATTGATATCATCGGAGTATAACATACTCTAATGGTATTAAGAAGTAAATGAGTAGTGTTTTCACTGAACCATTAGTTTTTCATCCTTATACCATTAGAGTATATATTCTAATGGTATTAAGGAATAACTAAGTAATATTTTCATTGAAACACTATTTTTTTTCCTCTTTGATATCATCAGAATATATATTTACTTTGATAGTATCAAGCAGTAATTTAGTGATATTTTCATTGAATCATTGTTCCTTCCTTTTTTATACCATTAGAGTATATAATAGTAGGATGGATATGAAAATAAGGATGTTGCCGCTTGTAAATAGTTTTTTTCTTTTTGGGAGGTTTAAGTGTGAAATTGAAACTATGAATTGGACTCTACCTGCATACTCTGTGTTTCTTAATGGACCAGCCTTTACGAATGGGCCAACTAGTAAAAATCCATGGGCCAGGCCCACTTCAACTCCCCGGAGAAGCGGGTTCACCGCGGTCCGGTAGGCAGGCAAGTTGGAGAGGTACCATGCAATCAATGGGCTTGAAGTCACTGGAGTTTCAAGACTTCCTATGAAAGGGTCACCATTCAGGGGCTGAACCACTTGGAAAGTTGGCTGCAAAAAGAAGACCAGGACATGAATAAGTGAGAATCTTTATATGATTCGATAAACATTTTTTGAAAGTACTAATGAAAAAGCAAGAACATGATTGATAATACGAAAAATGATGATTCAATATCTTACTTTATCCGCTTGAACAGCCTTGACGGTGAAGGAAGACTTTCTTGTTGAAGGAAAGATCTTAAAAGGTGCACCAGAAATGCCTTTGGGAGTAACAAGGCCGTGACCTCTAGTTAAAGACGAAGCGAAGCTACTCTTCAGCTGGCTGGCCATGGTGGATGCTGCAGTAGCCATTTTGGAAAATACAGTTACACACTTAGGTCAGTCAGGAATATAACTAAGATTCAAACATAAACATGGGAATTTTTTTAGTTTTATTTTTTTGTTTTTGCTGGCAGACAAAATCTGTTGTTCACATATTTGTGGTTCTGAAAGTGGATGACTCCTACGTGGAGGCTTGTGATTGAGTATAACATAATAAAACGTTATCCCTTATCCATACCTCATTGGTTAAGAGTGGATGATCAATGCTCACCTTTATTCTTTTTTCTTTTTTGTAAGTTAAACTTCAATATGTTATAAATCCAAATTTTACATTATTAGATCACTTTGAAGATTATTACAAATATGAATTAGAGATGTATATCAACCGAATATATACAATTATTTAGATAGATATAAATACAAAATTCATCTCTCTCCACTTTCTGTTCTCTCCCGCTCGCCTCTTTCAACTTTGCCAGATATACAAATAATATGTATATTAATCATACATATACAATTATATAATAGATATATATATATATACAATTAGACAAATATACAAATAAATTTCGTCACTGTACTCCCTCTCTCGATCTCACTCGTCTCTCTCCTTCCTCTCCTTCCTCACATGTCATATAACCGAAATTATGACGTGTAATTATATAAAATATAACTACTTAACCAAATTAAATTTCAAGTCAAAACTACTTATGAAAATTCCCCATATACTAGTAAGTAGCCCAAGTAGTTTATATATAATTCTCAGTAGACATCACGAAACAAACGTTAACATAAGATTAATGGGATATAAACATGAAACACAGTGCATATATTCAAAGATCAAAATATCAGCTTTTACACCAGATTAGAAATAGAGAAGTAGGCTACATTCAGTATTAAATTCGCCCACACGAGCAAATTAAGCAAACTCCAAGGGTTAAACATTAGCAGCTAAAGAGATAATCATTGAAGTTTCCTGATCAGTGCAGGTAAGGAGCCTGGCAATGGTAGCCATTTCCAAAAAAGTCATGGCCCGGAGAGAAGTTGTAAGCAGGAACACCCACGAATGGCAGAACATGGGCATTGGTCGGAGCAGGGTAAGCATATGGTCTGTCATAAACAGGTTGCGGGTACCTATCAGTCATTCTGGGATAGAAGTTCTTCTCAGCGACATTATTTACTCGGGGGCCATTTCCGACACCATTGGGACGAGGTCTTTTGGATTGAGGTTTTGCAACTTCAGTTGCCTTTTTCTTGTCTGCCTTCGCCTTCTCCAGCTGAAGAACCCTCCTCTGAAGGGGATCCACAGAGTATTGCTCCTCAAGCTTATGGTCTTCAATGCATTTCAATACAGCCTTCAGTGCAGAGAATTCTTTCTCATTGACATCATTCTGGAGAAAAAAGAATTAATTACTCCCAAATGACTACGAAAAATAAAAATTACACTGCTTTAAAGCGAGCCTGGAATGGATTAGTGTTTAGGTCCCTCCCTTGTTTGACAGAGGTCGACTGTTCAACCCTAATGTAATGTCGTATTTTTAAATTTTTGTGCCCCCGGCATTCTGTACTGCAAAAATCAACTAAATCCACGAGATGAATGAAAAATCATTATCTCATATGATCTGCAAAAAAATGGTTTCAGCAAACTTAAAGCGCTAGTAATTTTTTTAAAAAATTACTCATCTTCCTTTGTGAAGTTGAAATTTACGCACAGTTTTGTCTTTCTTAAAGGGAAAAGGGTCAAAAATTACCCCTTAACTATGCGAAATAAATCACTTATACCCTCCATTACATTTCGGGATCAAAAATACTCCTGCCGTTATTCCAAGGGACCACAAATGCCCTTACACTGTTATCCTTGCCACATGGCAGTCCATGTAGATATCCATATGGCAATAATAGGGTCAAAATTACCCTCAGACTATTCGAAATAGCTCAAATATACCCTTCGACTATTTTATAGATCAAAACTACCCTTATTGTCTATGTTTTTTACCACAAATGCCCTTACACCATTGCCGACATGGACAGAACGAAATTTTGTATATATCACTATTCTTTTTAAAAATAAATTATCATAACAGAAAAATATGTGAATGATAGATAATAATTATTACTCGTAAACAAAATTCAAAGGCATCTTAAAATTTTTTTGTGATCTATCCAAACTATATATTTTAAAAGCTAAAAATAATTGTGTATATAAAATTTACTTATATATATATATATATATATATATTTCTTTTTTCTTTTTATGAATAATTTATAATAGCAAAAAAATATGTGAATGATAGATAATAACTATTACTCATGAACAAAATTAAAAGACACTTTAAAATTTTCATGTGATTTATCAAAACTATATATTTAAAAATTAAAAATAAATAATGTATATATTTCTTTTTTCGCTATTCTTTTGTATAAAATAAGGGGATTTGTGGTCCAAAACATACACAACAAGGGAAGTTTTGATCTATAAAATAGTTGAAGGGTATATTTGAGCTATTTCAAATAGTCTGGGGTAATTTTGACCCTTTTATTGCCACGTGAATTCTACATGAACTGCCATGTGGCAAGGATAACGTGTAAGGGCATTTGTGGTCCCTTGGAATAATAGCAAGGGAATTTTTTAACCCAAAATGTAACGGAGGGTATAATTGATCTATTTCCATAGTTTAGGAGCAATTTTGACCCTTTTCCCTTTCTTAAATAATATCTTCACAATATGTTCACTTTTTAAATTGTGAAACTGCTCATGGAAAGTTCTGCATATGCCATTGCCAACCTCAAAGGAACAGGAGGAAAAAGAGGATTCACACGTGGACCAGTAAACACCAAACAGGCTTCATTTTGAAAGCAATATGATTAAGAAGTGTCAAATCCAAATTATATAAAGGCACAAGGAACAAACCTGTGCAGTAGGTGATGCATTTCCAGAATTGAGAGGTGTAGATGTTTTGCTAGCTTCATCCAAGTAGGATTTCAGTAGCGAAACAGGTGGAAACTGCTCTGTCAGCTCAAATGCAAAAGCTAGATTGACAGCATCTATATGTCTTCCACTGTTTATCAACACATTAATAACACCTGTATAGGTGCAAGCAGGAAACCATTCAAGCAGATAAGATATGTCCGTTCTCCAAAAGAACAATTGTGCAACTATTTATACTCCAGTATGGATTAGTACTTATCCAGAAAAGAAGGTAAGTAACTTGCTACAACATGTAAAAATGTTTTTCCTTGTCAATGTATACAAGTAAAAAACCAAAAATTTTAAAAAAAAAAAAAAGAAAATCAAAGATGTGATGTATTCCTTTGCACTCTAGTGTCCGATGAATTCCTTATGCACTTGAAATTACTTTATTGTTCTAGCTTTATATGTTACTTCCTAAATTTAAGTTTTCCATTCATATTAAATTAAGTTATTAAATATCTACAGATGAATCAAGACTTTCAACAAGCTCGATGAGAGTACTGCATTCTGTGACGTTATTTTTATCATGATATGACTATTTACGAACCATCATAAGATTACTCTTGAAAAATAACAATATAGGAAGAGGAGAAAATAAAAGGATTTAGAAAGGGGGGAGAAACGATAAAGAGGCCTAAAATAACTCGTCAAAAATAGAAAAAGTCAAAGAAATCCTAGAACAATTAATTCTACGACTTATGGAAACCAACCTGGCATTCTGTCAGATAATCCAAGGGAGCGACAGAGATCAGCTGTTTGGCGACGACGCGAAACCATGGGTATCAGCTTGGATAAGTTCTCCTCGTTAAAAGCGGAACTAATACTAAAAGTAGCAAGCAGCTGTAAGAATGCATGAGCCTCCAAAGAATTTCCATTATTTGCATCAATGTCAAGTTCATCTAACTTCGGGTTCCACTCCTCGGCGATAGCTTTTGCACGCCCTCTCATATTTTCTGATATTATACTTGAAATGGCATCTACTTCCAGGGTGTTCAATAAAGTACTAAGGCATTCCAGCAACATAATACAAGTTCGCCGCAGTCCCAAAAGATTAGCATCTTTTTTAGCATCAGAAATTGACACATCAGAATTGTAAAACCCGTTCAGTGAATCCAGAACCAGAGAGGCAGGATTGGTTGCAGCTCTTAAAGCAAGTGGAATTTCCTCCCTAAGAGCTGCCAGGTTTTTACGGTTGTCTGATATGAATCTGTGCAAGCCTTCAGAATCCATATTCCGGCATAGATTCACTAACTCTGGATAAGACTTAACTTCCAAAACACCATCCTGAAAAGGTTTCCAGGTATCCCCTGTAACATGCCCAATCTCTATGAAACCATCAGGTTTTTCTTCCACAGCAGATGGCTCATCTTGAACTTCACAATAAATGACAGCTGGCTCCACAGAACAAGGGTTCCTATGCTTCTCCAGAGCAATATAAATGGCAGAAACTGCTGCGTCTCTTTTCTCCTGGAGCCTCTGAAGAGAAGCTTGCTCTTTAGCAATAACAGCTGCTTGACGCTTCTCCAACATCTGTGTAGATTGAACAATTTTTGTCTCAAACTCCTTCTCTTGGTCTTCCAGTTCAGTGAAACGCCTCTTCAAGGACTTCTGAAGCCCATTAAAGTGCTCTTCAAGTTGCTTCCACTGCAGGTTGAGAGTAACAGCACGGTGACTTTCCAACTCGGCGAATGCTTTCTGTAGCTGTTGTATCTTAGATGTTGTAGAGTCCATCAATGTTGCAACTGACTGTGTATCTTCCATGGTGGAAACTCCCTGATAAACTATTTGAAATTTTAGTAATTTTAGTAAATGCTTTTGAGATGACTATGATAAAGCAACAAAAGGTGCATACTTCTGTCAAATAAAACAGCTATAGAAGTTTTATTTTAGAACTTCTTAACGCTGCATTAAAATTTGAGGACAGATTGTTGAACGAGGTCAAACATATCACACATATACTAATATGAAGACAAGCCTAATTAAAATGTCTTAAGAATCTCAATACCTAAATTTTTCTTCTAAGCCTTCAATTTTTCATTTTATGAAGTATATCAGAGTTGGTCATAAATGCTCCTAAACTATTCACATGACCAATGCTAATAGAGCCACCCCCAGTATAAAATACCTGCTACTCTATTTTAAGAAGTTGCTGAGAACCCAAAACGTGATCATAGTTAACGGTTCTTCATCCATATCTGAAAAGAGAGAAAATGACAGACCAAAAAACAGAAGGGAAAAAAAAAAAAGAAGTTACTTTTTTGGTGTGAGGGAGGTGCAGGGAAGGGCTGACTTTTTTGGTGTGAGGGAGGTGCAGGGAAGGGCTGAGAGTGCTTGGCTATTAAAACAGAATGCAGTTTGATGTTGATTATTTGCAAAAGCATGCAACCCAGGACCTCACTATTTTCTATCTGTATATCGTGAATCATAACATCCCTGTGTTAAGGTTAAAAGCTGGTCAAGCCTGTAGATGTGATTGATAACACTAGTAAGTTGTAATCACTTTTCCATCTTACAAGACAATGTCAAAGTTATCATAAAGGACTAACTCACTTGAGCTCATTTTACTGGATATTCAAAAAAACTTATTGTTTGATCATTAAAGGCATGCATGCAGTAGAAAAACAAACACTACGCCAAATCACTGCAAATCTTGTCATATTTTATCATTTTCCATATCCATTTGGTATGTGAAGAATGATTTCTCTGAGGCTGCAATTCAGTAAAACTACTAAAATAGGCCAACAACTACTGAGTGCACATATAAATGTGCCATAACATTTTACACGTAGAAACAATAGGTAACTCAACATTCAGGATCAACAGATAATGAAAAATAATACTCCAAAGAATGCATAGGAAAAATGTCACGTTGCTAAAAGAGCTAATAAAAACACAAAAAACTTACATCAATCATCAAATAATTTATTTTTAAATATTAAAAAAATAGAGAGCCTGCGAAACAGAGGCGGCTGCAATAGAAGTTTCGCGAAACAGTGCCGGCAGCAACATACTCGTGAATAGACGAAGTATAATTTCACTGAGACTCCAGCAAGCGCCAGTAGTTATACTGACGATCGAAAAAAAACACTCACAAAACAAAACCATCAACTACTAAAATCCAAAAAAAAACTCATAACAACAACAAACGAAAGCTCCAAAGAGCATGCAAAGAAGCAAATTCACAGCTACTGATAAAAAGGTACAACTCTAAGTCTCTACTACCTAATTGTAAACGATAAACACTTATCTGAAGGAACTTCGTGACAGTAACGAAGGCAAATGAAAGAGGATTTCACAGTTAACTTACACGATCGGCGGCGGCGACAGGCGAAGAGATCTGTCGGCGGGAAATCACGCCGGAGAATTCATTTGGAGAGGGTTTTGGTGTAGGGATTTGAGGGAGGAAAAAGAGGAAAGTGAAATGGAGAGTACAATTTATTAAACAGCTACCCGACAGAGACCACTCACTCACGCAGACAGCGCACAAGCCACAATGAATAAAGAGCTTTCTACTACAGTACTCCCTCCCCGCTTTACAGCTCTTTTTTCCAAAAAAAAAAAAAAAAGAATCACTAACTAATCTATTTTCTTATTTAACATGAAATAACTTTAGTAATACACGGGTGGTAATTGAGCAGTTTGAACCAAATTTAGATAGATCTTAATGATCAACATCCAATTTAATTTAAATTTGATTAGATTAAAATGGACAAATAATGAGTTATAAGACGGATCAAGATCCAACTCAAGACAATTTTATTAAAAAATAATTATTTTATTTATCGTTTTAAGATATTTAAGTATTTAGTGAAAAGACTTAGCTTTCTTATTTTTTTTTTTAATTGGGGGTAGGGGAAGGAGAGATGGAGAGGGGATTATAATATGGTGAATCGAACCTCACCAACAAAGTGAGAGTTCAGGTAACTAACAAATTGAGCTACTAAAATTCCTCGACTTTCTTTATTATGACTATATATAATGTATCAAATTTTAAAAAAAATTCTAATAAGCTAATTTTAATCATATATCAACCCAGATTTTAAAGGAAAAACTAAACAAAATTAACCTTATTATAAAACTTATTTATCAAAAATGGGCGCAACCCAAATTATTCATCTGTTTTTATTCCACTTTTTCTTGTTTCGCGCATAACATTAACACTACTACTTTGTGATATTCCATCGTATTATACAGAATTGAGTTTAACCTTCTAATCTTCTATGATACTCTGTTATTGAATAGATACTTTATCGGTATTGTATATAATTCGTCTCTTTATTTGAGAAATAATCTAAATTCAATTGCTATATAATATTATATTGACATCATATAAGACTGAGTTTGAACTCGTATGATATTTTATTGATACTCTATTGATACTCCTTCTGTATTATATTAATTGAATTTGTGAGATAATGCACACATATTAAGAAAAGCATTCAAAGACAAAATTTACACCATACTTTCCACTATTACCCTCTGTAAAATCACAAATATATAGTGTAATGTATCTCCTAGAGAATATAAAAGTTCAATAAATAAAAGGGCAAATATGGAAAAAAAAAATCAAACATTCTTCTTGAGCTTTTAACAATTCAACTATTTTGAACATTGAAAATAACCTCAAAAATTTAATTAATTTGAGAGGGAGGAAGTATCATATAAGGTTAAACTCTTTTTAAAAGGAATAAATAAGAAACAATTAAAAATATTATTAAAATCGCAATTTTATTTATTAAAGTTACAGTCGTACTTATTAAATTCTAATTGATGGTATCTATATATTTTGATATCATCAAGCAATCAATCTTTGAAGCACAACTTCTTGACCTTTTTACACCATAAATATATATATATACACACACACATACACACACACTCTAACAATATCAAACGCATAAAGATTATTTAAAATATAAAGTATAAAAGTAAAAGGATAACCGCTTATAAATAATTTTTTAAAAAAAAGTATTTATAAGTAATATTTTATCAATTTTAACCTACTAAATTAATCAACTAGATTTCAAGATTCGCCATAGGTAACTTTAGCTACATGAACCAACAAATTAGGAATGGGCATCTAATTCCTTTATAAATAAGAACTATATTTATAAGATAAGCACAGAGAAATGTAACTAAAAAGGGCTAAAACTGTGAAGGCATTCTTCAACTCCATTGTTGCTTCTTGGTTGAGATTGCTTAGAGAGTAATTTTTCGGCCCCTTTTTGTTGTGAAATGATAAATAAATTTTGTGAATGTATCAATGTGGATAAAATATTATATAGAATGAGCTCAACAAGTTGGAGCAATTCTATTGGCTAAAGAGTCTGTTACACTAATACATCTTGAGTACTCACAAAATCAACTATTGATAGTTTACTTTTTATGGTTGTCATTTTCAATTACACAATATCATTATATTATGCCATCAAATTTCATACCAGATCACAATTTGTTAAATCATCAAAACTATAAATTAACACTTTTTTTAAGAATTTTGAATTATTATGTGTTTTTTATTAATGATCTCTTTGATCAAATTATTAAGAAATTAATAACGGTTATTAAGAAAAGTTAAATGTTTGATCAAGTTTTAAAAACAAATAAGTACTTCTAAGGATAACAAAAGCTACAAAAATAATTTTCAATCAAATACTAAACTATCATTTAAAAATATTTTTAAAATTTATCAGTCAAACACTATTTATTTCTCACAAATTTATCTATTTTTGAAAGTATTTTTAACATAAAATAATTTAAGATTTGATCCACCAAATTATTAGCTTTGAACCATATTATATGTTATATAACATGTTTTAAAGGTATTAGGTATCCCAAACAGCCTAATTGTGGAGCCTCACATTTATTGACATTGTAGATTTTTTTCCTTCCAAAATCTTGAATCTATTATGCATTATATACGAACATCATAAAATATCATTCACATTCACAATTCAACCTGAAAATATTATATTTTAAAGATAAATTATAACGACAATAAAATTTAAAATTTACTTAAATTACTGGCTATAATTTAAACTTTTTGAGAATATATATAAACACAATATAATCTAGACATGTAGATATATTTTAGATATCTTCAAGCTCTATCTATATATCAAACAATCTTCATGTTTTTCTTCAATAATGTATCTGCCACACCCTTTGCATTAGAAAAGGCATAGAGTTTCCTCCATTCATTTTGTGTGGCTTTTTTTATTGCAAATTTTTGATTATTTTTCTATCTTACTTTTAACATTAAATACTCATTTTAAATTATTATTTTTTAAATCCATTAAAAATATTACATCAATTAATATAAATATTATGATAAAATGTATTTTTTTTTATTTATTATTGTTTTAAAAAAGCATAAAAAGTTCATCCTGTAAATTAAAAGGTCTGCATTTGTAGGTCCGTTCATTTACTATAGTGAGAAAAACATATTAAGCAAAATCATATATTTTTCAAAATTAATAATAATAGGTTTGGATCAAACTTTTCGTCTCATACGTGTAACACATGTATAAATCACTTTATTCTCTATTATTTCCATTGCTCTTAAGTTTTCTTTCACATTATATTGTTACTAATTTACTACTTGCTTATAGATTAATGCTTAAATTTTGCATTTATTTGAATATTTATCTTTGAATATCAAATTAATTTAGGAAAAATGCACAAGTATCCCCTAAACTATAACTAAAATTCTAGAAACACACTTAAACTTTAACTTGGTCCTACAATCCTCATGAACTTATTTTTTTCGTAATTAAATACTCCTTATTTGTCTACTTAACACTCCTAACCAACTAAATTATATTGTGTGTAGTACACGCATGGACCTCACATACCACGTAGGCAAAGAAGGGACATTAAATTATGAAAAAAATAAGTTCAAGGGGTAATAGGACCAATTAAAATTTTAAGTATGTCTTTAGAATTTTGGTTATTAATGTTAACAAATTAATATTTTGAATGATCTCTATAATAAAATTAAAAAAAATCATCTAAATGAATAGAGTTGGTATGAAAATATATCAAAGATTTGGTCCCCTTGTATGAACACACTTTGCACAGATATTGCACAACTGCATAGTCGAAAAAAAGAGTACTATTTTTTATTTCGTTATATATATATATGCAATATAAGCATTTTAATCAAATTTTGAAAGAAAAAGAACTAGAATATCGAAATTTCTTACTTGAAGTCAAGTAGTAGGTCGTGACATATCGAATCTCAAATTTTCTCCGCTATTTTTTTTAATCTAAAAATACACACTGGCATTTTTTTTGCTCGATAATATCTCTAAAACTAATAGATCAGATTATATAATAAATTATGGGTATATAAAATAATTATTATTTTAAGTTTGTGTGTTATTTTTTATAAGAAAACTTTAGATAAATATTTTGAGTTATTAAATATTGTAATTTAAAATGCACAACTATCTCCCAGACAATAACCAAAATTTCAGATACACACTTAAATTTTTACTTGGTCCTATTACCCCCTCCCCCCGAATATATTTTTTTCGTAATTTAATGCACCTTATTTATCATTAACCACATTCTTAAAAATTTTTGTATGATACACACGCGGATCCCACATGCCACGTAGGCAAAGAAGAGATATTAAATTATGAAATAAATAAGTTCAGGGGTTTAATAGGACCAAACTAAAATTTAAATGTGTCTCTGAAATTTTACTTATAGTTCGGAGATACTTGTGCTTTTTCCCATTAATTTATGGACTATATAAAAAAAATTAATAGAATTATTTATATTGTCTTCTCTTCTCATCTAGTGTCTTTTTCATCTTTTTTTTTCATTTGCTTCATGTTTACGTGTTTAAATTGTGTAAGAATATTAAATCAAAGCTCATTCCTGAATTATAATTGACATAAGTTTGAATATTGTCATGTGATTCGTTTGTTCTATAAACTTCACTTGTAATGATTGATCGATATAAGCAGAATATTTTACCCATTCATTACAAATGATGATTGTGCAAAAGGACGATAAATTTTTACCCTATATCATATTTTTCTCGTTAAGAAATAGAATGGGGTACATTCGACCCCTCCCTTACTCCGCAATAGGTGGGAACCTTTGAGGCAATGGGATAATGTTGTTGTTGTTGTATATTTTTCTCGTTAAGAAATGGAAAGGAAATTCTGAATATGTTTGAAATAAACAAAAGTTATAAAACAATCAAAGAAAACAAAATGGAGAATAGATCGAAAAATGTATCCCTCCATTTTAATTTATACAACATTATTTCACTTGATATAAAATTTAAATAAAACAATTTTTGAAAAAAAAATTGGGTTTAAAATCACATTTAGATCTTTATATTACTTCCATTCATTATAGAGAAAAAAAGGTTAAATTTTTTCAATTACAAAAAAAAAATCTTTATTTCAATATGTTTACCATACTTTGCTTTAATCTATTTAAAATAAAATGCATCCTTTTTTTTTCTGACAATTCCATATTTTCTATTTTTCAAGTGATAGAAAATAAAAATATAAGGTAAAATTATGTATAATAAATCTTTGTGGGTCAAAATTCTTCTTCGAATTTGTGCATAGTAGAAACTTTAGTGCGTCAAACTTACTTTTTTCCTTCACGTGATATATTTAAAATCATAAAATTAAAAAGATTCTTTGATACATATGAGTCCGTATGATATCTTATTTCTTTCTTAAATTTTATATAGAATAAATAAATTTTAAATAAAATTACTATCTTATTTTGAGATAATTTTTTTAAGAATTACCATATTTTTGAGGTAAATTAAGAAAAAGTATGTCAAGTAAACTCAATCAGCTGGCTTTAACGTGTGAAAAAGGGGAAAAAATTTTCTGAAAGTCAAAAAGTCATCTAAAGTTTTTCTTTGATTTTTCCATACTTTCATTTCAGTGAATTATATCTTGGTTCAAAGAATAAACTATAGTTTTCACACTTAACAAAAAAACTTTTCCAACAACAAATGAAATATCAAGTCAAGCAACTGGTCGTCGCCTCTACCTGTTTACACACTTTCTTTTTCCAATCCTTTTAGCAAGTTTTCAGTTTTAGTTCTCACTCTTAGCCTTCTTTCTTTGACCAAAGAAAAAACTCTCTTTTTTCTCTGAAATTGACCCTCAAGATCCGGCATTTCATATCCTCAACTGGGTTGTAAGTATTTTGCATCTACATCTTCTTGCTCTCTATTTGTTTATTGGTATAATTTACCTAATTCTTTCTTATTAAAAATTGATTCTTTATTATGTTTTTGGGTTCTTTGAATAAGGACTTGGTAGTTTGTTGAATTTCTGGGCTTGTAATTCTTGAAATTGAAGTTGAATTTGTCCCCCCTACCCCCTGTTGTTTTTTTTTTGTATTTGTAAATTGTTTATATGTAAATAAAGTTCCTTTATTCTGTTTTTTTTGTATTTGTAAATTGTTTATATGTAAAAAAAGTTCCTTTACTCTGGTGGTGGCTACTTTGAATAAGGACTTGGTAATTTGTTGAATTTGTATAGAAAAGCTCTGGATTTATATTTCTGGAAATTGAAGTTGAATTTGGCCTTTTGTTGTTTGATCTTGGACTGTGTGAGATGGGTTTTGTTTTATATAAAGTAAGGGTCTTTTTTGCTTTTTGAACTTTTCTCTTGAAGGTGTGAACTTTTATGCTTGTGGGTGTGGAAGATCAAGTAAATTTTGTATTTCGGAAACAACTTCTCTACCTTCTGTAGTAGGGATAAGTTCTGCGTACAATGGGAGACTTCATTGGTTGCCTTCTTGAATACTTTGAACAAGGACAGTGGTTTATTATTTGTTGAAATTTGGAAGTCTTGGTCAAAAAGCTCTCAACTTTAAAATTTCCTTCTGGGATTGGAATTTTCTCTCTTGTTATATGATTTTTATAACCTTTTCTGGGTTCTATTAGCCTTGCTTGTTGGATTCGTTGTATATCAAGCAAGGGGGCTTTGTACAACTTCCATCTTTGTGGTGTGAAGTTTGTGCTTGTGGCTTTATAAGGTCAGAGAAAATCGTATTTCGATAAAGTTTTTCATGTGTTTTGTTTATATCAAGTGGAGGTGTTCTTTTCTATTTTTTCAACTTCCGCATAAAAGGCATGAACATTTATGGTTGTCAGTGTAGATGATTGGGTGAAATCATCTTTTTGAATTGTTGACGATAGTTTTATGTAAGTACATCTCTTGGATTACTGTTATTGTGCTTTTTCTTTTCCCAAGTGTCCTTTGCCTCCTTGTTTGCCATTTTTCCCATTAAAATCTATGAGGAACAGTTTTCTGCTTGTATCTGACTTGTCCGATAAGATAATCTTTGTTTTGGTTGTCCTGTAAGTGTGGGATTTTGAGTACCTTTACTTCTGAAGAATCACTAGCTTTCTTAGAAGAAAATTTATCTAGTATTGATATGAAATGAAACTGAATAATGTGGATGGATACATAGATTCATATAGTTTTTTCCTGACTAGTTTGGAAGTGAGGCGTAGTAGATTGATTAATAAAACTGATTTGGCATTTTTTTTTCTTGCAGTTTTGCGTCTTGCTTTCATATTTTCTAGGTTGCTGTATTTAACTCTGGAGAAATTGGGTTTGTTCTCACAATGGATCTTTTTGGAGTTGCAAACTAGTCTATAGATCTTAAATGTTTCAGTCAATTGCTTAATAGGACCTTCCATCGTTGCGAGTATGACTGGGCATCTCACCAAGATGGCTTTGTATAACAAAGCTCTTAATACCCTTGCTGCTATTTTGATCTACTTGGTCTTGAGTTGCGCTGTTTGCTGTGCTGTTCAAAGTGATATCGACTGTCTGATGTCTATAAAAGATTCACTCGAAGATCCATTGAATATCTTGAACACTACATGGAAGTTCGATAATCTGACGGAAGGTTTCATCTGCAAGTTTGCTGGGGTTCAGTGCTGGCATCCTGATGAAACCAGGGTTCTGAGTATCAGTCTTCCGGGCATGGGTCTCAAGGGAAAGTTTCCACGCGGTCTTAAGAATTGCACCTCTATTACATCATTAGATCTTTCGAGCAACGCGCTCTATGGAAGTATTCCATCTGATATCTCCAAAATTATAGGATATATTGTAATGCTGGATCTCTCATCCAATAAGTTATCAGGGGAAATCCCAGTTAATCTTGCAAACTGCTCTTTCTTGAATAGCCTTAAACTTGACCACAACAATTTTACGGGTCCCATTCCTGCAGAAATTGGCCTTCTTAGTCGGCTCAATACTTTTAGTGTAGCAAACAATCTATTGACTGGGCCAGTTCCACGTTTCACAAATGCAACTTTTCCTGCAGAGAGCTATGCCAATAATGCCGGACTGTGTGGAGGACCATTGCCTCTTTGTAAGGGTTCTGAAAAGAAACCCCGTACTGGAATCATCGTCGGTGCAGCTGTTGGTGGGGTGACTCTAGGTGCTGCATTATTGACCATCGGTATGTTCTTCTATTTGAGAAAGATATCGAGGAAGAGGAAAAAAGAAGATGATCCTGAAGGGAATAAATGGGCGAAGAGTATTAAGGGTTCCAAAGCAATCCAGGTGAGAATTTTCACTCTGCTGAATCATTACTAAAATTCCTGTTCGCGCTTTGTTGATTGGTCAAAAATCAATTCTAATGGTTTGAGTATATTTGTTCAACTATGCCGTTGCTATAATATTTAGAACCATAAATTCGTGTTTTCATATAATGTTTAACTAATGAATTTTCACCATAAGCTCTTGTGTGAGTTTTCTCTTGCTCAAGCTTTCTTAATTGACTTAAGATGAGGCCTTATTTTCAGCTTTCAATGTTTGAGAAATCTACTTCAAAAATGAGATTAAGTGATCTCATGAAGGCTACCAACAACTTCAGCAAGAACAATATTATTGGGTCAGGAAGAACCGGGACTTTCTACAAAGCAGTACTTGATGATGGCACGTCACTTATGGTTAAGAGGTTGCAGAATACTCAACATTCAGAGAAAGAGTTTACATCCGAGATGGCTACATTGGGAAATGTAAAGCACCGTAACCTGGTTCCTCTCTTAGGTTTCTGCATGGCGAAAAAAGAGAGGCTGTTGGTCTACAAAGACATGCCAAATGGCACCTTGCATGATCGGTTACATTCGTTGAGTGAAGGGGAAAAAACTCTTGAGTGGCCTATGAGAATGAAAATCGCCATTGGAGCAGCCAAAGGATTTGCATGGCTTCACCACAACTGCAATCCTCGTATCATTCACAGAAATATTAGTTCGAAATGCATTTTGCTGGATGTGGAATTTGAACCTAAAATATCAGATTTTGGACTTGCTAGGCTCATGAATCCAATTGACACTCATTTGAGTACCTTTGTCAATGGGGAATTCGGGGACTTTGGTTATGTTGCTCCTGAGTACACGCGAACTCTCGTGGCTACACCAAAAGGTGATGTGTACAGCTTTGGTGTTGTACTTCTCGAGTTAGTTACAGGTGAAAGACCGACTTCTGTCGCCAAAGCTCCGGAGACCTTTAAGGGGACTTTGGTGGAATGGATCGCACAACTCTCTGGTGAATCTAAGCTTCAAGAAGCAATTGACCGTTCATTGTCTGGTAAAAGTTATGACAGTGAGATCTTCCAGGTCCTTAAAGTTGCTTGTCGATGTGTGTTGTCTGCTACTCCTAAGGAGAGGCCGACAATGTTTGAACTTTATCAGTTTCTGAGAGCCATTGGAGAGCGATATCATTTCACAACTGACGATGACATTATGATGCCTTCAGAGACTGATAGCGGATTCCAGATGGACGACCTCATTGTTGCTCAATAAGTAAATGAGGATCGTCGATGATGGTTGAGTAAGATACAATATTACTAGATCATTTTCTATCCTGTACAAATACCACGTTCACTACCTATATAGATCATTCTATTTCTACTGTAAGTCCCTTCTTCATAGCTACCCTACTATGTAATTTGTGCTTCTTTTTCTGTACTTTTAATGGTTTAAGAGATTTCTATAGATTTGATAGTGTTTTTCCTAATTTCAGATTTTCTGCTTGAACAATGTAGTCTGATCTTCCAGTAATTATAAAATATGCCAAGTTGGAAAAATTCTCACTGTAAAATGTTCCAAACATTTGAAGAATTTCTATTTTATATTTCATATAGTTTGATTCGTACGGTCTCTCTATCTCTATGAGGCAGTAGTAAAGTTATTTTACTCTCCGTAGATTCCATTGAGTATGTTATTATTATAGTTAGATTAGTACAAAGTACTTGAGCCGGGAGTCTGCTATGTTATTGTGTCCATCAATGTTAGTTTGACGAAGGTTCAAATTGGACCTTCATTACTTTTAGTGCGATGATTGATCTTGCTCTATACATATCAAAAGGATAAAGAATTTGCAATATCATACAATGATCTATATAAATACAACTTAAGAGTTGCATATACCTGAAAATTCATGGTGCAGTCTCAGGCAAACTCCTACAAGGCCTATATAGTAGATTACATTGGTTTTGGCCAAAAGCAAAAACTAGAGGTTGCCTGTTATGACCAACTAATACTACTAAGAAGATAGATATTCCTCATCAGAGGAACTATGCTGCCGTTTAGCTGTGTATCTGCTAGTGACAGGTTGTAGATTTGGATTAACTGGAACTGGAAATTTATGCGCGGAACTAACTACTATCCTCTCATTGATCATTCCCACTTCTTTGCAAACGCGATCAAGAATCATTAGGAAGTCTTTGACCACCATGAAGGTTCTGAAAGGATGAGCCTCTTCTCTAGCTGAATCTCCATGGAAATACTCGGTTATTTCCTTCACCAGCGACATGGCCAATGCTTCTTGAGCTTGGAGCCTTATGATTTTCTCTTCTGCTACTTCCATAAACCTGTTCATGGACTCGGAGAATTTTTTAGTACTGCTTTCCTCCGTTCCCATTGCTTCAATGGATCCTACAACCTCACCAATGTTTCCGATCCCCTTAGAAAGCTTTAAAACATCGCTGTGTAGCACTTCCGAATCCATGGCAGCAGCATTTTTGACATTCATAAGCTCTGAACTAATGTTGGAAACAACTTGGAGGCCAAGTTTCCTGTACTTAGCGTCATCATTAGCGGTAGACTGTTCATTCTGATTCCCTCCGGAAAGACGAGCACCTTCACCTTTTATAATCTCCTGAACCACAAAATGTAAAAGGGTTGTTTTTCCATCTGTTCCCTTTACATCTACAAGCTTTAGGAGTGTGTCAAGTTTGAATGCATGAGCATCTCCCCTGTTTGTCCCAACATTCATGCGGTTCCCTGTCTTCAGCACTGCTTCCAGTAGCTTTAAGAACATTCTGCTACTTCTCAACTCTTCACATGCTGCCTGTAATAGGAAAACATTTTAAAGACATAATTCACTAGTTTTCTTCTGATCTAAATCAAAATAACAAGTAGAAGTTGACAATGACTTGAAATAATTACCTCTAGAGTTTCAAATGACTTTCTGAGGTAGTCAACCTCAAAATCAAAATTTGATACATACAGCATAGCTTCTACCCTTTTGAATGCAAAAGGTATATCAAGAACTGCTTTCAGAAACTTCTCTGCTGGTCCGAGCTTGACTGGAGAATCATCTTTGTACTCTTTTAGCTTACGTTCTTCCTCTTTCGATGGAGCCATCTTCAATAAAGTCTCAAGGAGCTCAGTCCCAATATTTTCAGCATTTCCTGAATAGAAGATGGAACTCTTTACTGCTGTCTATTCTCCTAAATCCAAACACTTAGCAAGTTCTACATACACTTGAAAACTTTTGCCTATTGATAGAAACCAACGAAGAACATTGAGTGAAGGTAAACTTTTAACATGGTTTCGGAATCCATATACTGATATCCTTGGAAGAAAAGGAGCATAATTTCTAGCAGAATAAACTACATGATTTTGCCTCGATCAGTACTCAGCAGAAGGTTTATTTCACAACATTAAACACACACTTCCATCATTCCAATTTTCAGCTCGGAGAGGGATTTAACTTATATAAACCACCAAGCATTTTAACCTATTGTAGTAGGTAACCTTTCTTATTTTCTAGCCCATAAATCCCAAACTTTTCAAAGAAGAGTGAAAATGCTGAATACCTTCTAAAAGAGCTTCACATATTTCTTCTGCGGTAACATTCAGGGCCCTCAGCAAAATTGCAATGTTCTGCGCCTTCTTTGGATCCAGCACCCTATTCTCTTGGCTCGACGAGGGCACAGGACGACGAGCTGTGTCATTTGCATTCAAAGTAGGAGTCTTTACAACAAATAGTGTTTCAATCATCTCTTCATTCAACCTGCAAACAAATCAGTTATCAGTTCTATTCAACTTATGCGAACAAAAGGCAATAGTTACAGATTTTCATACTTAAATGAGCTTGATTTCAGTTGATCCCAAACCATTTCGCGATCCGAACTTGCTTTCACTTTATCCCAATGCAAAGTTTTCAACTTTGGTTTTGGCTCCTCATTTTTCTCGTCATTCTCCGAAATAGAAGGCAACTCCATTGGAGAAACCAATACTGGACTCTCAATTCCCATGGGTTTTAAAGGATTTTCAAGAACTGGAGGATTAAACACTGGCTTTGTAAATGGAGGTGTGGGTGTTTTGGGGCTTTCCATATTCTTAGATGGCGGTGGTGGAGGTGGTGGCGGTGGACGTGGCGGTGGCGGAACAGAAGCTGGTGGAGCATGCTGGGTGTGATTTCTGATTCCGGCCGGAAACTGAACATACTGATCCATAAGATTGAAAATTCCGGGAGATGAATCCATACTTCTGTTTGAATGTCTCTCTGGAGATAATGAACAAGGCGGTGAAGGTGATGGCGATGGAGATTCTGCAAATGGTGGCACAACAGCCGGTAGCGGTGGAGGTGGATATTGAGGTGGCGGTGGAGGAGGAGGTGGATACTGAGGTGGCGGAGTGGTGTCAACAGCTACCAGTTCCGGTGACTTGGGTCTTAAATTTTTCCTTTCCGGACTCAAACTCGCCGGCGGCGAAATGCTCAGTGATACAGACCGGACCGGCGAACCGGACCCGGAACTCGAGGACGAACTCGAAGAAGACGAGCTACATCCGACAAATTTCTCAACTTCAACAGCAGAAAAATCTCTCCGGGACAGTGATTCACCTCCGATAGAACTCTCTCTACCACCCATAGATCCCGCAGACGAGTAAAAATCCACATCATTTTCAGCAGCGCCGGAGAAAAACCTGGTATTCCCGTAACTCTGTCTCAAGTTCCGTCCATGTAACGGCGGCAACGGACGGAGCTCCGGCGATTCCATTTTTCTCGACGAAGGAGCAGAGCTAGTGTTACTCCCATTCCGGTTATGAGCATTATGTGTTTCAACTCCGCCATGTGAGCTGGCGAGAGTACCTAAATACAGAAACTCCGAACTAGTTTGAGAAGGTCTTTGAAGCTTAGGGATGCCACTGTTCGCATCATTCTTAGCACTATTTCCGTTCAACCCATTGCTATTATTGTCAGATCTTTGAGATTTCAGGTCACTCTGGTTCCTTCTCTTTCGTATATGCAAAAAGATAGCAATAGATAGAACAATGACAGCAGCAAGAACAGAGACAATAGCAGTAACAATGAGTTTAGTTGAAACAGGGTTAGATTTGGAAGCTTTTGGAAGGATAATAGAAGAGACATTTGCAGGAATGAAATCAGAAGATGAAACAGGGGGAGGTGGAGGAGAAGGGTAACTAGGGAAAAAGGGATTATTGTTATCATTGTTAACAGGAGTAGTAGAGCCTTGAAATGGGTACTCTATTGGAGCTGGAGGAGACGGTACAGGGGGTTGAGAAGGTGGTGGTGAATCTAATGGGAAAAAGGGTTCATGGAGAACACGGCGGTTGTTGGCGGAGACGGCAAAAGATAAGTAGTGAAACTGAGCTGAAAAACAGAGGAAGATGAAGAAAAAGGAAACCATCATTGTTAACAGATTATTTCTTTAGAAAAAAATGAAAACTTTATGGCAAAAACAAGACACTTTTGTACTGAATCAAGAATCGGGAAGAAGAGCATATAATTTTAATTTTACTTTGCTTACATTATTTTTTTGTTTGTGAATAATCTGCTTTGTTCTTTGTGAATGTTCAGCAAGATTCTTTTTTGGGAATTTGGTCAAAGAGAAGACAAATTACTGGAAGCATAGGGGCTGGGGGGGGGGATATCTGAGTTCACAGTAGGGGAAGAAAAGACAGAAATGGGTAGAGAGGCAAAGAAGAAACCAAGAGAGTGACAGAAAGCAGAGGGAGAAACCCAAAAAGAGAAAAAGAAAAATCTAAGGGGAGAAAAAGTTTTTGTGTGTGTGTGAAAGGTAGAAAATTGGAAGAGATTATGGAGTAATTATTGTATTAAAAAGCAGAGAGTAATAGAAGAGAGAGATTTTGAATGGTGCAAATCCAGCTAATAATATTCTGTTACCCTCTTCTTGTGAAGTGATGATTCATGCAACGACGCAAGTAGAATCATAACGCTGTTTCTCTCCTTCAAAAACAGGTTCTATATATTTATCAGATAGTGATAAATAATGACAGATTCACAAATTTATTTTAAATAATTTAAAATTTTAAGAAGTAAACACATAAATTATTTGAAGATGATTCAATACCTATTTTATATACATAAAAGATTATTTATACCATACCAAAATAATATTTCCTCTCTACTAATTTATATGATACCTTTCGAATTTCGAGATTCAAATCAATCTATCTTTGACTATAAAATCATCGTATATATTTTAAGTTATTAATTATTGTGACTTATAATACTCTTTAAGTAGTTTAGAAATGTATGGATTTCATTTCAAAAAAATTGAAAGTTTCGCGCACAACTTCTCAATCAAACTTAAACTGTTTAACTCTCGAAAAGCGAAAAGTGTCACATAAATTGAGATTGCGAGAGTATAATTTTTCATTGATTGGGGCTTGGATGAGTCTCGAAATACTACGTGACTCCGTCAAGATCTGCATACAGTTTACCCTCTCCATACTTCACTTATGCTATTTCACTGAGTACGGTGTTATTATTATTTTTGTTGGCTCATTTCTTTTCAGATTCGCAGCGAAAGGGAGAAGATATTATAATTCAAGCAATTTATTTTATTTATACATATAAAATTTTATAAATTATGGAAATTATTAAAATTATGTTAATCAAAACTCCATGATAAAAATATAATACATTATTTACAATGCTTTTTTTAAGAAAATACATATTTATTGATTAAATTTAATAAAAAAATTAATTTTTAATATAATTCTCTCATACAGTAGAAAACAAAAATCTTTAACATGCATTCTCGATTTAAAGAGTTGAAAGGTTGAATATTACTCTCTTCGTTCAATTTTATTGGGTCCTATTGACTTAACATAGTTATCAAGAGAGTAATTTTATTAAATTACTTTTTGAATATAATAAACCTGATGTCTTGAAAAATATAATAAGAAAATGACTATAATTAATGATAAGAATAAATTAAAAATTAATTGTAAAATTATCTCTTTTTATAAAATAAATAAATATTATTTAATATTTTAAAAATAATAAATGGAATCAGGGAGTATAAAGTTGGTTGGTGAGATTAATGACTTCATCCAATATAAATGCTGTAAAAGTTGGTAAGAGAAATAATTTCAACTATAATATTTTATTTACGTATGAAAAAATTAGCTGGGAGGTATGAAATGGTGATTTTATTTCTTGTGGGTTAATTTTTGAATTTGGAAAATACAAAATCATAATATAAATTACTAAAAAACTTTGGAGGATTCAAAATTTCATCTCATGATTTAATATCATAAAATAAAATTATATGTTTAAATGTTGATTTTATCTCATAATTTTTACTACATCAAAGAAGTGTTAAATAAATTATTTAATTTTTATTAATATTAGATTTATAATCTTCAAATTAAATATCTCTAACTTATTTTAAATGTTAAATATTAATATAATATTATTGTAGAAATTCTTTCAACTTCAAAATCTTGGATCTCTTGCTAGTACTGTGTTTGTGTAAAAATGACATTTGAGGTGATTTATTTTATTTTATTTTATTGGTACGTACCAAAACGTATCATTAAAAATTATTATCTTAAATTCACCATGATATTATATTGACAATAATTTAAACTTGATTAATTTTCTTGAAAGAACAAAAAGGGCAATGAGATTAAATTATTTATTAATTATTGGTGGATTTTTGGATGCTGTGCTGCATGGTTCATACTTCCACTGCATTTCTTATTATTGTAAATAAAAAATAAATAAAATAAAGTACTAATTTATACTCATAGAAGACACCAATAGTATTATACATATTTTTTTTCTTTTTCTTTTTTTTTTTAAAGCAGCATAATTTGACCATACTGAAGAATATGGCCGACAATGATTTATAAATAATATTTTAAAATTTCATAAACATTAATGTTCTCCTTACCCAATATTTAAATCAACACAAAATCACCTCCCACGTACTATAGGTATATGTACTACTAATAATGTATATTATATTGTGTTTCAAAATGAACCATCAAGACCAAGACAAGCAAAGAGAAATGATACACTTCCTTTTCATAGATACACTGTGGATATAATATTAGATAAAAAGGAATAGAGATCGCATATTAGGATAAAAGGTTAACAGGCTAATAGGAGTAAGATGTTGTATTACCTCCTAATGTAGTAGATTAACAAAACTAGTCGCATCTTTATGTATTGTATTGTTATTGTTTGTTAATTATTCTGTTACTTTTAGTGTATGTATAAAATTATCAATTACGTTTCACTCTAATCGTTAATTTATATCTAGTATTTTTCTGCTTTTGAGGGTGAGTTATTTGAGTTGAAGGTCTTGTGAGAATAATCTCTCTATCTCTATGTGGTAATAGTAAGGTCAACATACAGTTTATCCTCCCCAAGCTCCACTTGTAAGTTTTCACTGGGTATGATGTTAACATCCATCATCAGTATTATTTTTTTATATAATTAATAATAATAAATTCTATATAATTTTGTAAGAAGAAATCAGAATAAGATAAAACGTATATAAACCTTACTTACATAAACTCTGATTATATTTCAAAGAGATAAAAAGGAGATTTTCGAGAATTTTTAATTTAATTAATATATAAACGTATCATATTCAATCTATAATATTTTATATACCAATGTACTACACCCTATCAAACTACCCTAGAGTATCTCATTTATTAGTATCTAAGCAAAATTTCTTAATTGAAAAGTTAAAAGTTGCAAGTTGTAATTTGTTTTACTATTTTTAGAGAAGACTTTTTGCAACGGACAAAACAAAAGTACCAAATAAATTAAATGTTTGTGATAAAAGGTAGGTCCATTGCTTTAAAACTCGAAGAATAAAAAAAAAAGAAAATGAGATACTTCAGAACAAATTTATTTTGCTAAAAGTCCAAAACAACTAGTAATAAAATTGACCAATTTAATATTCAAAATTATTTAATTTTTAATTGATAAAATTGCATATAATCACACAAAGTATCTGTTATATATTTTATTATAATTTTCTTTTTCAAAAAATCATATAAAATGATGTTATAAATTATGACAGAAATTTCCTTTTAACATAAAAACAACTGGCAAATGAATCCAATAATCATGTGAAACTGCAACAGTTCATGGAATTGGAAGAAGAAAACATTTTGGACACACACAAACATGCAAAAGGCCTTCCAGAAAAATATGGATAAACTATATAATAAAATTTTGAACAAGTTCCTTATTATTTTTTTAGTTGTTCATCTGATATTCAGTGCGCTCACTGATTAATTTGAATTCACGCCGTCTAGGACCTATTCGGGAGAAGCACTCTCTACCAAGAGTTTTTAAGACTCAAACTCGAGACCTCTGATTAAGGGAAGAACAAACTACACCGCTAAGTCTCTCATTATTCTAATCTTTCTTTATTATAATATAAGAAGTTTGACAATAATTATCATTTTGGGACCAAACTTTCAAAAAATGTCTTTAGACTTTAGGACAGATGCTTTCCCAATAATGTAGAGCTATATACATGGACACATTTAGGGTGTTATTTCCTTACCAAACAAATTAATAGTAAGAGACATGAAATAATTTGATTAATCATTTAAGCGCAAATGAATATTTATTACTTTGTCACTAATGGTAAAGATTTATTTACAATGATAAAGTAACAAAAAAAGACAAAAATGATATCTCAATGACATGAGAAAAAAAGCTTGAAGAATCTACTAGCCGTTCTATTTGTAAAAGAAACATATTGGAAAAGTTATTATCTTTTGCATTTCTTTTAAACTTGTTTGAAAAATATTTTCCTTCGATCGATAGTCAATTAAAAATAATTTTTCTAATCCATAAAAATAAAAATAAAATTCGCATGTATTTTTTCTTTACAAATTTCACTTGTTTGATTATATAGAATATGTTATGGTGAATTACATAAAATGTAAAATATTATTCCTTATACAATAGATTTTCATGATCTGACATATTTGTGCATAAATAGGATGATGTGTCGCCTAGTGTTATAGTAACTTAATAGAATTAGTCATGCCTTTATATTCTATATTGTTATTGTCCATCTTATATTTGTTACTTTTATTGAATTTATATATTATCATTTATTTTTTACTTTGATCATTTTTTTTATATCTAGTATTTTCCTTTTTTGAAGCCTGATATTTTTTAGACGAAAATCCTTCAGAAACAATCTCTCCCTCTTATGAGATAGTAATAACGTATGCTTATACTTTTACTCTTCCCAAACCTCATTTATAGTCGTCGACATTTTTATGCATAGCGAAAATATAATACACCTAGCTGAAACAAAATATAGAGTGCAAGAATTATTTTCATTATGACGTTGCATAAAGTTGAAAGTAGTTTTACAATTAGTATAGCAAAAAGATAAAGAAAAAAAGTCCTAAAACACCATAAAAAGTTGCAGATTCTCTCTTTACTCTTTTAATCTTTCCATCATTTTCCCCACTTTATATGACCTAAATTTGTCCGTACTCTAAATCATTTTAAAAAGATTTTTTTCCATAATTATTAATCCTATTCAGCATCGCATTCAACGTGTATATTTTTATGGAATTAATAACCATTTACTATTTTAATAATGCAAGTGATATAATTAAATACTTATTGACGAAGAAGAGCCTACAGATATAGCTTGATTCTGTTTAATTACTTTTTTATAATACATCAAAATTAAAAATAATATAGAAGATAAGTAACGATGATGTGGATATGGAAAAAAGTGACAACAAAAGACAAAGCAAAAGGTCTCAACTACCCCTAAATTAGCTCCCCTCAATGAAAGATGCTTTAGCAAGATATTACCAGTGAATCCTATGATAATCAAAGGTTAATAACCTGATACAAATGAAAAAAAATTACACTAACAGCATGAATTATCAATAAATATAACTTTGATCCTTTTCTTTTTAAATATATGCAACGTTGCAAAAGATTCCTCCATGTTCTTCCAGCCTAACAACAGATATTTCTGCTTCCTACTTAAACTGCACTTACCAAATTACATGTTCCCTTCATATGATTGTTCATACAACAAGACAACTGCTTCCTTAATATACTTTCATTCCTCTTATTTTTCATCATAACAATAACAAGTGTAATGCAACAACTACACGAGTGTAACATCTTTGGAGAGTTCGAGCAACATACTCTACAACTACCACAAAGAACCAAGCAAATACTCTCCCTGTTCTTGTCAAAGAGCACTAATGAACTAGAACCACCATGCTTTTTGGGTCATAAAATCGGACTAGCAAAACAAGCATTCATGTTGTCCAGGATTCAAGTAGAAAAGCCAAAAAAAATTACATGTAGATCACTATGAACATCAAACAATTAGCTTAGCCAAGTCTAATGCCGATAAAATTGGCCACCCTTCTAAGCCCACCCGGCCCCTGCCCCCCCCACACAGCACCATGCCAACGCACCA
>JAOTQR010000092.1:24175875-24185977 GCA_025774065.1 Solanum ossicruentum | reverse complement strand
TATCTTTATGAAAGTCATACATCATAAATTTATATAAAGGTTTGCTCCATAAAGATTGTGACCTCTTTGTCTTTTTGGATACATTTTGTAATTTGTAGCATGTATCAGATGAGTAGTAGCTAATTTCATAATATATTATCAAGAAGCTTAAGGTAAGAGATATCCTTGTTCATTTTGCTCGTTAATTATGCTTATAATTAAGTTGGTATAACTATACCATAAGATTACAAATTGACTTTTTTGCTAGCGTATTTTTTATGAAATTCGAAGTATCTATATAATTTGTAAATTATTGTACACTCGACGAAGAGTAACAATTTTAAATTTTTTTTTACGGGTTAAAAAAAGTTATGTTTATATTTAATTAGAAACGGGACTAAAATGCTATTAATATGTCTATGTTTTTTTCTTTGAACATTTTTCAAATATTAATAATTATAGTTAAACTGGCCAAGAATATCCCTCTATTCTATTAGAAGTGTTTTAAAAATACTCCTTCACCTTTTAATTTAAAAATAGTCTCAGTTTTTATTTTTAGTTCATGAATATCTCTTCTTCACACTTTTCGAACTAAAAATTCTCTTAACCCTAATATAATCAAAGTAAATTCTTTTATTTATTCTAAAAGATATTTTTTTATTTATTTCAATTCTTAATTTTAGCTCATCCCGAAATATTTAAAATGTTTTAGTCTATCTTTATAAACCTAAAAATAAAATAAAATAATTTATTGTGTAAAAATAAAGAACAAAATTCTTATTATCAGGAACACAATAAAATTCTTGTTCTTATGCTTGAAATAACCCAATTAAATTCTTATTCTTTATTTTACACAACATACTTTTTTATTTCATTTTACTTTGTATACACTATTATTTTATATCTTGTGTAACGATTTTTTTTTATCTATTTGGATGAATTTTAATTATATTTAAATCATTGTGTTAAAAATTTATTATACGAATATGTAACTTTTTTTAAATTTTAATTTTCAAAAAATAACATCGATAATAATAATAATAAATTACACAATCAATATTTTACATGGTGATTTAAATATAATTAAAAATTAATATAAAAGTACACCACAAATTAAAACATAAAATAAAATTTAAAATAATAGTGTATCGTGAAAAAATGAAGTATAAGAATATCAACAAGTTTGCTCTACATTTTTTACATAATAAATTTTTTATTTTATTTTACGTTAGATTTAAATATTGAGGCTTAAATATTTTAGGATGAGCTAAAACTAATGATGTGAATAAATAAAAAGCATCTTTTAGAATTAACTAATCAATTAATTAGTAAGAGAATACAATCAAATTAAGTTGAGAGTATTTTTAAACCAAAAAATGGAGAGAAAAAGAGAAAAGGGTAATTTTGAACCAAAAATAAATGTGAAGGATATTTTTAGACAAAAAATGAAAAGAAAGTAATTTTAAACTATTTTCAATATGTTTAGAATTATTCTTGGCCCTTATAATTATATTTGACTTTTGAGATCTCCATGAAGTTGTCAATTTCTTACTACAACTACCAATTTGTAGAAGGGAGAATTTTTATTTGTATTGACGTTAACATGCTTATTTTTCATGCTGACAATTTCATTTTTATAGAAAGTTATTTGTAACTTCTATTTTTTAATGATACAATTTGTTTTTCCAATGTCACTATATGATTTTTAATCTCATCAAAAAGGGGCATCTATATAATTTGAAATTATTTTTATATTTCTAGGAAATAATCTTTGTATCTTTGAGGTAGTGAAAAAATTTATGTATATTTTATTCTTTGCTTATGAGATTTTATTGAATATATTATTGTTCTTCGTTGTTCCATAATATGTAATTTTACTAATACACATTAAATAATTTTGGATATACATGCATAGACCTTCTTTTTACCTTAAAAAATAGACAGTTGTTATACTGTCAATCCAAAGAAATTGATTAATGTACTTTTAGTTTGGTTGATACGTAACAATTATGATTTCATTTAAAAGTTGGTATGCTTAAATATGAAGAAATATACGTAGTGACCTACCACGATGTATTAATTCTTACATCAACATACCGACTGATTCCAATTTTGTTTAATAATAGTAATTCAAGACATGATGTTAGTCAACCAATGAACCAAACCTAACTTGGAGCATATACAATTAAGTAGAGTTATTACCTGAACGAGTTAAATCAAATTTAGTTGTGATAAAAATAGGTTAATTCGATAAATATGCTATGGCTTTAATTTTTCAGAATTTACTTGGATTGATTCACGAGTGATTATTTAATATCATTCAACCTTGCTCTTTCAGATGAACATAATTCCAAATCTACAAATTTAATTTTATATATATGTAATTATGTTATACTTTAACTCGATAGGCATTGGCATATCAACGAATTCCTAACCCGATTAATTATTTAATTAATTAAATTAAATCGAATCAATAAATAGATGAATAATTCAACCGGTCTATATTTTATGACGTAGCCACCATGTTTGTTAGCTTACAAATAATATAATGTGACACACAACTTCTCTCTCCATGCACATAACCAACTAGGCCACTTCTTACCCCATTACAATCATTTCTCCCACTTATTTGCCACAGAGAAACAGAGCATCTTTGCGCGTGTGTGAGAGAAAAAAATTGAAGAAATGAAGACATCTTTCAAATTCTCTGCCTCCTTCTTCTTCGTCATCTTCCAGATATTAATATTTATAAGTTCCCAAATTTTGGAAGTAAATTCTCAAAGCAGCAGTACAGATTCGTGCAATTCCAATCTCAAACTTAAAAGCCAAATTCTATTCGATACAACTTCTTTGCATTGTCTTTCAGTATGGGATCAACAAGATTACATCCTCAGAGTATAATTTCCTTCTCTAATTGCACTTTTCATTATTACTACCAGAAAATCGCTAATTTTGTTGGTAAATTAGGGATTTTTTTTAGTGGTGTATAGATTATTAACATTTTTTTTTTCTGTTTGAAGTATATGAGAACAGATACAAACGTGTGGAGTTTTGTTCTCTCAGCACCAAATACAAATGCATATGTTGCTATGGGATTTTCAGAAAAGGGCAAAATGGTTGGTTCTACTGCAATTGTTGGCTGGGTATCTAATGACGGAACTGCCGCTATGAAGAAGTATTTTCTCGGCGGTCAATCGCCAAATCAGGTTTGCTTACAAATCGAATCGCCAAATCGGACGGGTTATCATCCTTTTTTGGCTCGAAATATGTATATTCTTTCTAAAAATTAAAATTCATACCTATAATAAGATGGTATTTATTCTAATTGACTAAATTGTAGATTTTGAACTTCCGATCAGGTGTTGCCGGATGAAGGAAATCTCCAGCTTGTTAACTCAACATCCTCCGTCGTAGCTGAAAACTCGAGAATCTTTTTGGCGTTTCAATTGAATACTGAAACGCCCAGTAATCGGCTCATCTACTCCGTTGGTCCGTCGGGGATACTGCCGTCTACCGCCAATTACCGGTTGACGGAACACCAGGATAAAACCTCCACTTTCTTGGATTACAACTCTGGTTAGTGAATGGAATTCGAATTTTTTTATCTGGTGATTCTATGGACTTAATTTTTCGAATTTTATTATCTGGTTATTGGATGGACTTAATTTATTTCTCTTACATAGAGATAAAAATTATTATAAATGATGCAACTATAAAAACATACAAATGTTTAAAAAATATTTTCTCATGATGTATTTTTATTAATGAACTCAAAATATAAAATAAATACTTGAAAAGTCAAAGAGGTTAAATGACATACCAACAACAATATGCCAGTGGAATTTATGTGTAGAGTGTAGGAAGGATAAAATGTAAATAAATTTTACTATTACCTTATAGAGATAGAAAAGTTATTTCCAAAAGATCCTGTCTTAAAAATATCAAGCTCTAAAAACAGAAGATATTAGAAGTTAAACAACATAAACTATACACAAAAATAATTTTAAAAATGTTGAAACATTGTAAATTTTCATGGTGGAGTGTTCGGATGAACCCCTCAATCCTAATTGACTTTGATCCTGATTTTAGGTTCAAATCATCCTTGTAATGAAAAAATCTTGGTACGAATTATGAAACTTACTTATTTAATAGGTCTTTTATATAATACATATTCGTAATTGAGACCTAAAATATAGATATTAAATACCGAATGAGGATAAAATTATAGGAGCTTGCCACAGCACATTTCTTTGTGATTTTTCAAAAATAGTCAGTCTCAAAATTCATTGAGAAGTAACCATTTTGATGAGGCAATACTATAACAGTGCCATGAATGTCAAAGTTCAAATTAAACAACAATAATAACAATATACTGAGTGGAATTCCATAAGTGACATATAGGGAGGGTAAAATATACACAGACCTTACCATTATCTCATAGAGATAGAGAGGTTATTTTAAAAAAATTATCATTTCAAAAATCAAACCTCATAAGGAGAAGAAAACTTGAAGTTAAACAAGTGTTAGAATTCATGATATTGGCATGATTTTTGAAATCCATGACATTGTTATATATTCCAAAAATTGTCTATTTTTTCAATTATTTGTGAATTTGTGATTATTTTTCAATTACAATTCAAAATATGACTATTTTTGAATACTACCCAAAAAGAAAAAGTCTTTCCAGTAGTGGTAAGTGGGTCCATGAATAGCTTCTAATTGGTCTAAAAGATTATGCACCAACAAATTTACTCAATTACTTTATATACCACTAACAACAACAATAATTTTTCAAGTACCAACAAACATATGTAGTTTTTACGTCTTTGACTTGAAGGTGGAAGCCAATTTTGTTTGTTAAGTTTTCTTTAAGAAAAGAAAAAACAGATTCCTAATCTCAATACCTACCATTCAATCAATAATCTATTTCTATAAACCAAATTAGTTGGCATCTCATGACTAATAAATAAAGAAAATGTGTATTTTAATTTATTTAAAGACAAAGCAAATTTCAATTTGGAAAGAAGAAAATTAAAGTACTATGTTGTAATAGTAGGTATAACATCTTAGTAGAATAATTTCAATGATAGCATGATGCATCTTCTTTTTTTCTTTTTAAAAAAATAAAAAGAATCTTGTTTGATTGAAATTTTTTAAGTATTCTCTCCACTCTCTTATATGTAACACTTTTATTGAACTCATCCTAAAAGGAATATCGCGTTTCTATGTTTGGAAACTGAGGATGACATAATATTTAGGACACACTTGGTATAAAAATTCACCTCGTTACTATGATGAAAATGAAAACATTAAACTCTCACAACCTATAATGTAATTTGAGTACTTGCAGAAATTAAACTTACATGTCAAAAACCATTTCTTATGCATCTCAACTCTTAACTTCAGCCCAAATGTCGTCACATAAAGAGGGGGTGCACGTAGATTATGCATTACGAGTTTATATGAACTCAATAGTTTTTGCTAAGACCATGTATGTGTATCAAGAGGTATACTAAATATTGATTGTAGACTCAGTTACTATTTTATGTATCTTGTATATTAATTTTGTGTACTTGACTGCTTGTTATGTTGTTGTAAAACAGGTCAAAGTGAAACAAAGACACTTTATGCGAATCTGAGGAGAAGCCATGGACTTCTAAACATGTTTGGTTGGGGAATATTGATGCCAATTGGAGTCATAGTAGCTAGATACTTGAGGCAATATGATCCAATCTGGTTTTACTCTCACGCAACCATTCAGTCTTTAGGGTTCATCCTTGGATTCGCGGGTGTTATCAGTGGGCTTGTACTCAATAGTCGTCTTCAGAACAATGTCAATAGACACAAAGGCCTCGGCATCTTCATTCTTCTTCTCGGTTGCTTGCAGGTTTGTCTCAAGTTGTTTGTAGAGTAACTCGACTTACAAAAATTACATTGATGACTGTAGTTTGTTGATGTTCATTTTGGATGTCTTCTTCATTGGATAGGCTGTTGCAATATTGGTGAGACCCGATAAGGAATCAAAAATAAGAAAATATTGGAATTGGTACCATCACATTACTGGGAGAGTATTGATACTTTTGGCAACAATAAATGTTTTCTACGGTATCCATTTAGGGAATGCAGGAAGTTCTTGGAATGCTGGTTTTTCTGCTGTTCTGGTTGTTTTATTCATCACTTCTTTAATGCTTGAGATCAGGATGTGGAAGAGAAAATAGAAATCTTTTTTCTTATGTTTCATTCATGTAATATTATTGTTTATTTTTCTTGTTTTTGAAGATTCTCCTTTGTATTTTCTCTATACATATTACATAAAACTAGCAGCCAATTCTTTTCAGAACTTAAAATTTATTCAATACAATATTTACAAGACCAATGTAAATTGATTGTAACTTTACAAAGTTGTTAATGCAATCTGATCCAACAAATAATGCTGCATTCTTGTGTACCCCCAACATCAACAAACATATCCTGTGAAATCCCAAGAGGGGATTTAGGAAGGATAGTGTATACGCAATTCTTGGGAGGTAGAGAGATTGTTTCTGACATTCTTGAGTACCTCCATGGCCATCAAATACCTGCTCTCTAGCGATCATTCAACAGCCTTGTTTAATCCAGAAACTTAAAATAATGCAAAAAGTTTCTCGCTGTCACAAGGTTAACAGCGCATGTTGAATCCAGGATAAACACATGAAAGAAAAGTTAGCCGACAATTAAGACTTTTAAAACTGCTGCTTTACTATACAGATGTGTTCACCCTTCCATGTACTGTTTGGATCCTTTCTCAGCACAACTTCCAGAACGAAATAGAAGAGGAAGATTGATAGGATACATTAATGCTGATATTAGCCAGCATGAGAGAATAAACAACTGCCAGTTTTAGAGGTTCATATGCTGAGGCAGAAATTTGGAGATCTCCCAAATTTTAATCAGTATCTGTAGTCGTCGAATAAAACAGATTACATAACAAATTCGCCTGAATCTAAAAATCTTTGAGTAGATTGATAGAGGAAACCAAAGCAGCTCACCATAAGCATCTCCTCTTTCAACTCATTACCATCAGGATCTGCTTCGGTGTCTGTTAACTCAATATAGGGTCTCGGTGACCCAATAGTTTACCATCAAGACCATACGCAGGAATTATTGTTAACAAAACTCACGTTACATCATTGAACCAAAATCAAAATAAGGTATGGACTGAACTGCCCCAAAAGCATTAAAGACAAATCAGCAACAAAAGAAAGCCGAAGAAGCATTGCCAAATTTTCTTTCAATTACAACAACAACAGACATACTCAGTGTAATTCCACAAGTTGGGTCTCAGAGGATAGTGTGTACACCGACTTTACCTCTACCTTGAAAGATGGAAAGGTTGTTCCCTCTAGACCCTTGGTTAAATAGGATGTATTTCTAGATTGCTACATCTTCTACAAGCCAATGTTTATGAATATGTAGGATGTAGCTGGCTAGATAACTCCAAGAAAGGGTTTGCATTTCCGATAAGGTAGGAACTAAGGATAAATGGAGAAATATGGTATATGGTACTTGACACTTCCATGCTAACTGTATGAGAAGATAGCACATTAAATTTCTCGTGATATGTTTTTGTTACCAGGGGAGATCTTGATCAGGATAGCTTCAATGACCAGTGTGGACCAAAAGAAAGTAGATGTTACTTGTTTACTACTTCACATTTTTTTAGTTGTTTCTCCTGTATCTTCTAACTCTTTTCATCCGAAAGCATCTGCAGAGTGAAGTGGCAGGTAATTTGAGATTTCAAAAGGAGAACGTTTGAGAAGGTCGAAATAGAGACTTGCAGCAATATCTCAGGTATACAATGATCAGACATGTTAACAGCTGCCCAACAATCTTCACTTAAAGCCTTAGCTGCACTGGAAATCTCGAATCAAACTATCCGATCTAAGAGGTGATACCAGCAGCTGTCTGGGAAGAACGTGAGGAAGAAACATAAGGCCATTTGGAATGTTTTAGCTGTCTGTGTAGTCTATATACTCTGGACAAAGATCAATCGCAATAGACAATGATGACAACAGAAAAATTTCAAGGGACAAACATTGATAAAAAGATATATTTATACAACAGAATCATAGTTCAACATGACAAAATTAACCAACAACTAGTATGTTGAAGGTTCGAATTGTATGAAAAGGAAAATGCTGTGTTGGTAGGAGATTTTTAGACAACGTAAAGCATTATCTTTGTGACTATATTCCCTATGCACTTGGGTCCTTGTCCGATGAGCTATCAGTCATGATTTCATCTTCTTCATCGTAATTCAGCTCCTATAAGAAAATACAAATTTACGTTATCAATGTCAACAAAAGAAACATGAACATGCCTTCTAAACTTGATTCAATTCACAAAATGTTATACTTGCCTTTAGATGATCACCCTTTATCTTCTTTTCCTCTACCTTTTCCCTGAGCGTTCGAATTGGAGAAATTTTTTGCTGCAATATGCATACACCGTCAATCTATCAATCAATCAACATCTCAATGTGAAACAGATCATTCTTCAAATCCCCTCTACCCATTTCATCGTGCCTGAGATTTGAATTTGGAACCTTTTGAACCCCCAAACATCAACCTTTAGTCTTGTGTTCTTAGGATTCAAAATTCATATACATATACATAAAAAGAAATTACCATATATAGAAAATGTAAGTTTCTGTCAGGAGCTCGAGTAAACACCCTCGTGCCCCTCTAGATCCGCCCTTATAGTAATCATGTTCATTTCATTCAAATACAAAAAGGAATAAAAATGTCATCTTTGAACTTCTCACAACCATTAACAATAAAATTAACTAATAATATGATTTTTTTAAACTTTTTGCAGCTTCGATTAAGATAATTCTCTAATTACAAAATAAAACCTTCTGAGATTCGAATTTTCAAAAACCTTTCTTTTTCTATTAATTGATTTTTGTTACAAATATAGATTTTTGGAAATCTTTTAGCTTTCCATTATTGGTCAAATTAAAATTCACCTGAAATCAATCAGAATAAATATAGTTACCATGCAGGATAATCTGAGCTCGTTCAATCGGAAAAGTCGATCAACTTCAATCTCAAGCTGTTTCTGCATTTCCCCTCTGTTTAAGAGCTCTTTCATCTGCAAATCCAGCATCAGATCCCTTTCCTTCAACATCTTCTCCGTCTTCTCCTTATCCTTTTTCAGCCTCTCAAGCTTTTCGCGAATGGCACTAAGCTCGTCAGCTAATGATGAATCAAACGGTTCGTTCTTAATGCAGCTGATTGGATTTGTGGCCTTTTTCGGAGCTGGAAAATCTGGATGAAGATTCTCTTTGTTTGAGTTTTGAGATACTGAGATTTCAGTCCATTTTTCAGGTTTATTCGGGTTAGTGGTTAGTGGAATAGCCGGAGTATTCGTAGGTTGAAGCGGTTTCCGGCCAAATATTGGCCGGCGGATCTGATTGTCGGGGAAAGGTGATGGAGCTGTCGATGGCATTTTTCTTTTTTCTATAGCTTTGGTTCGAATTTGAAATGGTGAACGCGGACAATAACGGCTTTTTATTCAGACTCGCACCAGAATCCAATGTTTTTAGGTGAAACAAAAAATTAGAACATTAAATATATTAACAGAGAGCCTTTATACAGCAAGGCCTATTAGCTCAGTTGGTTAGAGCGTCGTGCTAATAACGCGAAGGTCGCAGGTTCGAGACCTGCATGGGCCATAAATTTTTCTGTCTTCTTTTTTCAGCCAATCTACAAAAGGGATTGACTTTTTAAAGTAATTTTCAACTTTTTTTGGTACTTTTTAACTAATGATTTCCTTGTCTTATATATGTATGTAACATATACAATTGGCATATTTAAATCATATGATTCTAGTAATTTCAGATAAAGTATAGAAAAAAAAGTAACGTTAACTTTGAGTATGATATATAACTAATTTTTCCATCAATCACCACCACCAATAATCACTATCATTATCATAAGTTATTACTATATATTATCAATCACTATTATCAATTATTATTACTATCAATTATCACTATCATCCACCATAATTATTAACTGTCAATACAGATTATGTAACACCAATGTAAAGCACTCATATAATAAAATTATTGTCGGTCACT
>JAOTQR010000092.1:24154692-24175775 GCA_025774065.1 Solanum ossicruentum | reverse complement strand
CATAATTATTAACTGTCAATACAGATTATGTAACACCAATGTAAAGCACTCATATAATAAAATTATTGTCGGTCACTATTACTACAACTACTATACCATCTCTAGACAGCATACACAATCATCATTATCAGCTATACTTTTTAAAAACCTACTTTTATTTTTTTCTTATACTCACCAAATATCATTAATCTCTCACATTTTTTTGCTCTTCTCTTTACATGTCATATCCATTTTAACTTTCTTTTTTGAGCATATTCATCAGGTATATAAAGTTTAATAAATTTAAAAAATTGAATTAATTTTTATCTATACTCTTTTGAAATTTTTTTTGTTAGTGGAGGATCTACTAAATCAATATTTATACTTTTAAAATAGTGACAAAATTTATGCATTCTTCAAGTCTCATAAAATGAGATTACACCTTAGAAATTATTGTTGTTATGATGTGGTGGGCACCAATTGGTTCCAAATCCAAACTAAAGTTAAAGGTCCAATAGATTAGATTGAACAATCTCAACCATTACATGCACCAATTGATCAAGAGCAACAACAACATATCCAATGAAATTTTACAAGTGATATTTCGAAAAAATAGATTGTATGTAGTTTTTATCGCTATCTCATAAAAACTTGAAATATTTTGGTTATCCATTTATTTTCTTTAAACTATATGGAAGAAATTGAAACTTAAGGTGTCTTACCCTTGAACAATCAAATTCATCTTTCAATTTTTTTTTCTAATTATTATTTAAAATTGAGAAAATAGTTCGAAGATTTGTCTGATTCATGTTTTATAAAATAAATGATAATTATCCTAAATAAATGTATATGTGTATGTATTGGATTGATAATCTTGTCATTATTTAATCTCGATATTGTAATTTTCAAAATAGAATCCTTACACACTAATTTGTTTGCAATCCAAACGACTCCTTATAATATTGGTTAAAATGTTTCACATAGTACATGTGAATTTGATTTTTCACTCATCTGTTTTTTCAATCCCACAATAATAGAGATAAAAAATAAATAAATTATGATTAGGTAGTTTATGTTTGATTCTATTTTATTAAATTCAAGTCTCAATCAAAAAACAATTTGATTGACTATTTATGGCAACTATAAACGTGTAAATTGAATACAATATCATGAAGACCTTTTCTTTGATTGCAAATTTGTCTTATAAAACATAAAAACAAATAAATTACAATTTAAGCATCATGTTTTATCTTATTATAAATGGAATTTTATACGTTTTCATTGTAGTCAAACAAATCAAATGGACAAGCATGCTTTTGTCAAAAATATGATACTTCTCATTTGAATAGTTAGTGTAGTTGTTTTTTTAACTACTACATCTAATCTCAACAAATTGAATATATAAAAATATTAAATCTATTGTTAAACCTATTTATATTACTTTATCCTATTTATTTATTTGATTTACTTGAGCTGATAATTTTTCAAAATCAACCTCTTTATTTAAAAAAAAAAATTGCATACATATTTTTTTCATCTTTTTCATTTTATATGATTTTAAATATGTTGTTATTGTTGAAACAAATTGTACAAAAACAAAACCACTATTTGATAGTGCAAGGTACAATAATGACACAAATATTGAGATTTGACTAATTTGAATTCATATTAAAAATATATATTTTGATGTATAGTACCCTTTTATAAAGAATGATTAGAGATCGAACTCAAAATTCATGATTAAAAATGATATGGTACTCCCACTCCTTTGCAATTTGAAACCTAGTATATTTAAATTCTTACCAGAAAATATTTTAGGAAATATCATTCTCTAATAAAGTAGACGAAAGTTCAAACTTACAATAATAACTATACATCCAATATAATCACATTAATAGAATAATAGAATCGAGGAAGTAGAAAGACAATTTTTGATATACGTTCAGATAAATTGAAACATATAATAGAAAAACAATGGAGTAGAGAAAAAATAAAATAATACAATAAAGGGATAAAAAAAGATAGTAGTAGTAAAATTGATGAATAAAACAACAACAATATATTCAGTAAAATTGCACAAGTGGGGTCTGGAGAGGGTTAAATCAATGAACCAACAAAATCCTTCAAATTGTATATGATTAAATCTAGGTATCGTAGAAATTCTCTCATTTCCATATGCGAGCTTTTTGTTCTATTCTGATTACAGAGTGCGAGTGACCGCCAAGTAGATTAACAAACTAGTGAGCTATAACTTCAATCAAAATACAAGAGAAAGAAAAAGTACATACACCTTATCACAACTTTATAAAGATAATAAAAAAATGATTAAAATATTTAGTTACTAATAAATATAATAATTTTAATTAAAAATTAAATAACACTCGACTATCCAAACTTCAATCACATAATTAAAATTTTAAAATAGAAAAATAATTACCACCTTTCCATTTTTATATCTTCCTAACAATCTACTAGGCTAGAATAAAAATTTCGCATGAAATGAAATAAAAAAGAATCAAAATTTCGCCGAAAAAGTAAAAAGGTTCTTCTTCCATGAAAATGAGCCCAATCAATTACAATTGAGATTAAGAAAGAAGAAAGGAGCACGACGGAGGTGGAGGGAGAAGAAGAAAGAAATAAAATCAAGTGAAAAAAAAAAGAAGAGAGAGAAACAGTCACCGATACTCAGTCCTCCCCTCTTCAAACCCTAATTCATTCACCAAATTTCTCTCTCTACCTATACGTACATAGATTTATATATAGATATTGATAGGTGTTTATTCATGTTGATGTGTTTTCTGATCATTCACATTTTTGCTTGGTGATTCCTGTTGGCAGTATCGTTCTTCCAATTGTCAGATCATACCAGCACCAATTGCAGTGTTTCAGAGGGTAATTTGGTCCAGATCTGAAACGGATTGGATACTGACTGAATAGATATATCTTCGATGGATGACCTGGATGTGCTGACACGAGATTACGGGTTTAGGCCTGGTGGAAAATCGGCTCCTATGAGATCCGACGGTGGAGATCGTCGTTCGTCTTCAGTCCGATCATCGTCGCCTTCACCATTATTTGATGATCCTGATGGTCTATTGTACAAAGACGTCTTCGGTGGACCTCCAAAATACACTAATAACAACATGAAATCCTCGTCGATGAATGATATCAGTTACGATTCAATTTTCAAAACCGGCAAGGATTCGAATAGCTATAGCAACACATCGTCGCTTCCGGTGTATGACAAGCCAGTGTACGATGAGGATATTTTCGATGGATTGCCAGGATTGAAGAGCAAATCGGAATCTGAAAAATCTGCATCAACTGTGAGATTTGATGACGACATTTTTGCTACAATGACTTCGCCATCACAACCAAAGGTTAAGGACGAGCACTTTGGTGATCTGCTTGGGAATTTGAAGTCGAATGAGAAGGTAACAGAGCCCAAGAGTAGTACGAGCTCGAGTGCCAAAGAGTTTGATGATCTGTTAGCTGGTTTTGGGAGTAGCACTTCCACCACCACTAGTAAGAGGTACTTTGTCATATTTCTCAAAGCTCCATTTGTTTCTCTGATCATTGTGGTTAAATAATTTAAGCTATTTCTCAGTGAAATTAAAGTAATGACTAGAATTGGTACAGAACTAAGGGATAGTTGTTCTAAAGTTGTTTATATAACTGATCCCAAACATAACTGATCCCAACTTGTTTTGTGATAAGGAGGTTATGGACTACCAAAGAGCAAGAGAACAGTTTACTTCTTTAGGATCATACAAACATTATTGTTGATAAGGGGGTGGGGTAGAGGAGCAGGAATTTGGATACTGCAGAAGGCCATCTGCTCACTGTTCATTTACATACTACTGTCTATGCTATTTGAATACAGCTCGAAAGGGCTAACATGTAACAAATGTTGCCCTCTTGCATGTCTAATAGGATAGTTACAGATAATCTTGTTTCGTTTTAGCTTTTGGAAATCGGAATCCATATTTCCTCTTGTTGTTAATATATGTAATTACTTACTATATTATGTCTATACGCTCCTGATAGGCTAAGATTGCTTTACTTAGGTGAAGAACCGCATATTAACTCTACGTGATAGCACACAGAATATGCAAACTGTGGTACTTTATACATACTCGCAAAAATATGGTGGTACTTTATCCAAACAATGAAAATACAAAATATGTAACTGTTTAGTGGAATACATATAATTCTGGTTAGCTTTCTCAAAGTTTTGGTAAATGCTGGTGCTTAGTAGTTTGTGTGTCTTGTCGTAAAACAAACCAAGTTCATTTCTCTGTTAGCCCTTTCACTTTTCATGAATTTCTTTTAGACTGACTAGAAAAAAAAATAGATAGACTTTTTTGAGCAAATAATTATTATAGAAAGAAGGAGAGAAGATAGAACAGCGTGTCTCTGTGAATGACATTGATTAGAATGTATTTGACATGCTGGTGCATTTTTCCTTGGCATCTCAGTTGCAGTTACTGTTGTTAACTAGAATAAATTGCTGTACTCAAATGTATGGCCAAATTGTTATCTTATCTTTATTATCCTGCAATTTGATTGTCTAATGAGGTACAGGTGATTTTGCACAGGTCATTTACAGAGTCTAGTCATTACTCCAAACCCACTGGAAATTCAACTCGAAGTCCTAGTAGTCTGGATGATCCTTTTGCAGGTTTAGGGTCAACCTCAATGCCGGTTTCGTCTAATCCGACGGAGTTCGTGGATCCACTTGAACAGATTGGTCAGCTTGGTAAATCTGGAAATGCAAACTCTGAAGCTTCATCAGTTAGTGGTGGAGCTCTTGATGATTTAGATCCACTGAGTGGTTTTAGTAAGTCCGTCCCTCCATTATACTCTGGTAGGAATAACAGAGGGATGGGAGGGAGTCCTCAGAGGGCAGGATCAGGAAGGAGTGACGCACAAGCCACTTCTTCTAGAGAAAACATTGGAAAATCTTCTTCTAGATCTTCTGATAGCCACTCACAGAAAAAGGTGCCCGGGGATGGTTTTCAGGACTCTCCTCTGTTTGACATGCCTTCCGCTGAACCTCAGAGATCTTTTGGTCAAGCTGGCTCCCCCCCTTCATATGCAAGTAGCAATATTCATGAAACACACTTCGAATCAGATACATCCCCAAGATCAGAGGAGCAAGTGCAGCCTTCTGATGATGTATGGCTTAGTGTATCAGAGATTCCTCTTTTTACACAACCTACCAAAGCTCCACCTCCATCACGACCTCCTCCTCCTATTCCACGGCGAAATTTTAAGTCAGAGGCTAGTTCCTTTGCTTCAAATGTAAGAAAGAAGGGTGACAGATATTCTTCTCCGAGTTACAACCAATACTCTCAAAGTCCTAAGCTTGTTCGTCCTGCAGCCAAGAGCGCTCCAACTTCCCAGTTGGATGAACTTGAAGAATTTGCCATGGGCAAATCTCCCTACAGTGTGGATGAAAATGTAGAAGCTGTTTCTGGTGAAGATATGAATGCAAATTCAGTAGCTGCTGCATCAGCAGCTGCGATGAAGGAGGCTATGGATAGAGCTCAAGCCAAATTTAGACATGCTAAGGAAGTTCGAGAAAGAGAATCTGCAAAGGCAGCTAAGAGTAAGGAGGCTATAAACCTGGACAGGGATGAACAAGCCATGCATGAGGTACAAGAAAAAGAATTGAGAGAAAACAAGGAGAGATTAGAACGTGAACGTCAACAGAGGGAAAAAGAAGAGGAAGAGAGAGCACAATGGAAGCTTGAGAGGGAGCGGGAGAGAGCCAAAGAGTTAGAAAGAGAAAGGGCTAGGCAACCTGTAGAAAGGGCTACTAGGGAAGCACGAGAAAGAGCAGCAGCAGAAGCACGAGAAAGAGCTGCTGCTGCTGCTCGTTTAAAAGCTGAAAGAGCTGCTGTGGAGAAGGCTGGAGCTGAAGCTCGAGAACGGGCTGAAAGGGCTGCAGTTCAGCGAGCACAAGCGGAAGCCCGTGAAAGAGCTGCAGCAGAAGCTAAAGAAAGAGCAGAAAAGGCAGCTGCAGAAGCAAGGGAAAAAGAAGCACGCGAGAAAGCTTCAGCTGCAAAGGCTGAGACTGAGGTAAGACGTCGAGCAGAGCGAGCTGCAGTAGAAAGAGCTGCTGCAGAGGCCAGAGAAAGGGCAGCTGCAGAGGCCAGAGAAAGGGCAGCTGCTGCTGCAAGGATGAACCAACAAAAGAATGATGATGATCTTGAATCCTTTTTCAATATGGGTTCTAGAGCCAGTAGTGCACCAAAGACAAGAACAAGTTCTGTAAATGTAAACAAAGCAACCTAATACACCAATTTAAGACTCTTGTTATGCTCTATCTTTAATTCTTCATTTTGGTAACTATTTCTTTTCTTCACCTGCCATTTCTAGGAGACTTCATTTGCTTCCCAGAACAAGGCAGGTGCTGGAGGGCCAAAGCCAACATTTTCATCTACCACAACCTCCTCCAACAGGACAAAGGCATCTTCAACAACCAGTTTTGCTGATGATCTCTCTTCGATTTTTGGAGGTACTTACTTTTTTTCTGCTTCACCAGCTAATTCAGGGGGTTAGTCTGTATTGTAAAGCCTCACAGGCTAGATTAACTACCTTGGCGGCTTTTCACTTTCTCCAACTTTACCTTCAATTGAATTGATGTCACACAGTTACTACTTAATTCAACACATAGCAGCTTTTCTTGAATAACAATTGTACAGAAGATGCTTTTATTTAAACTTTCTCAATTTCTTACCATTTGTTTTATATTGTATATATTCTTTAAGAAGTCACTGAGGCCATAATATGCTTACCGACAAATTAATGGCATACAAAATGTGTCGTGGTGTTGGTTTTAATAACCGACAAATTAATGGCATACAAAATGTGTCATGTTATTGGTTTTAAGTCTCTCTCATCAATTTCCTGAATACTGAATTATGTTACTTAACCAGCTGCCACGTCATCTGGAGATTTCCACGAGGTTGAAGGGGAAACTGAAGAAAGAAGAAGAGCTAGATTAGAACGCCATCAACGAACTCAGGAGCGTGCGGTATGCCCCTGGCACATGTGTCTTTTCTCTCATGTTTGGATTGTCGGGGAAAATTTCTGTTTACAGCCTTTGGGCATGTATTGCATAGTGTAGCCTCTATATATGATTTATGATTTATGGTGTATATTTGTTCAGGCTAAAGCTTTGGCTGAAAAGAAACAACGTGACCTTCAAGTTCAGATGGAGCAGGAGGAAAGACACGTAAGTACTGTTTTAAGAAACAACTTGCAATAGTACTTATAAATTATCATGTGCTTGTTGTAATTAGTGGAGAACTCAAAATAAAAGCCTGTACTTTTCTTTGTATTCCACTTTTACATGCCCATATCGAATTGCAAAGCTATAAAACAATCATGTCGTTGCAGTGCTTGTTTAGATGCCCTTTATCATTTTTAAAGCGTATTTTCGAACTTTGATTGGAAAAATTTTCTTCAAGTGTTGCCTAAACTTTGGGATCTTGTTTAAAGATGCAAATTTGAACTAGCCACGTTTGATATCAGTAGGATCACTTTCTAATTTTGGTGCTGAATGAATCATGTTTAGTTAAACTAAGAAAAAGACTCCTCAAGGCCTTACGTCTTGCTTCATGATCTATCCTATGTATAGCTGAATGAGTTGACTGTTGCTGATTCATAATTCTTGACTAAAATGTGTGCTATCAGAGCTTAGGTGCGTCGATATTTCTAGGATGCGTGTGCTTTGTTTTTTTTTTGGGTTTGTTGGCTTTTGGTGGTGTCTTTCATCCTTTTCCTATTTGCTCCAGCTTCAATGATATGTCCTTGCTGTATTTTTAATATTTTATCAATTTTTATAGTTGCTTGCTTTTTGTCACAGAGAATATCTGAGAGCCTCGATATTGAAATCAAGCGATGGGCTGCTGGGAAAGAAGGAAATCTGCGTGCATTGCTATCAACTTTGCAATATGTATGTTCTGTTTTATGTCCACTTATATGCAGAGATCAGTTGTACCCTAGAACTGCTAGATGCCACTTAACACACACCGGGTTATCCATTTTATTATCTCTGTATATACTTGCTTGCTAATCATAGTCAATTTTTTTCTTTTGTGGGGTTGGGGTGGGGGTTGGGGAATTGTTGCCCTTCTACCTATTCACACCTTGAACAGCACTGGTGTTAAAAGTAAAAAACAAGCGCACACATACACAGGTAGCCATCATATCAGATAACAGGTTTTTCTTCCAACCATAGAAATTTATGCCCCAGAATAGTTTGGATCTTAGAACAATCGGTTCTCTTTTATATTGACATTCACAAATAAATTATTTATGAATGGGAAACCTACAATTTCTGAAACATTTAATTGTCCGTGCTTCTAATAGAATGGTCTTGATGAGAATATCAAATTGACTTGTGTTAGGTGCTTTGGCCTGAATGCGGTTGGCAGCCTGTTTCTTTGACAGATTTAATTACTGGTGCTTCTGTGAAAAAGGTATATAGAAAAGCAACTTTGTGCATTCATCCCGATAAAGTGCAGCAGAAAGGTGCCACCTTTCCACAGAAATACATTGCTGAGAAGGTGTTTGACATGCTCAAGGTACTTTTATCACTGGTCAATATACTGTTCCATCAGTTCATTACAAATATGGTTCTTCATTAACATTCCCTTCATATTTCTTGTTAATCGGAGGTTTTACTCCTTTATCATCATTTAGTCTGTGGTTATGGACTGGTGCACCCATCGAGTCCCATTTCCCAACAATCCCACTTTTTCCCCTGGTATGTTGCTTTTCAAGCCACAGGTCAAGGGTTCTGAATTTTATGAAGCCTTTTAAACACATAAGTCCTGTGGTTTTATAGGAGTAGTTCTTATGCAGCCAAATGGCAAGTTTCATTTCTTGTCGTCTTTCCTTTTGCCTTATCATCAGAATCATCATTGAGAGATCCTTTAGTTGTCACTGCTTATGTCACTTCTTATACTGAAGTCAAGTTCTATATCTTGCAATAGGAAGCATGGAACAAATTCAATTCAGAGGAGCTTTTCTAGATGCTGCACCCGTTCATTAGCTTTGAGCTACCTTCGGACTTCTGATAGAAGAGGCAGGAACAGTTTCAAAGCAATGCTCATGGTGCATTATAATCTTCTCTCATTGTGTGGCATTTGCTGGGCTGATGACAAAAGGGGCCTTTATAGCAGTGATGGTTAAGTGCAATATATTACTCTGTTTGCTGTAAAATAATGTCTGTGCCAAAGACATTTATGGTGAAGGGCACTTGAATTGACTGGTTTGTGGGCAAATGTCAGGCATTTTTCATTATGTGCAGCATGAGAAGAGCAGCATTGTATAATTGAGTTGTGAAGTTACACAAAATGTATTTTTCCTATTCATTCATGTCTAAAGTTTTTGTTTCTGCATGAGGAGCAAATCTCTCTTTCATAATTTTTTGAACTGATAATGTATTGAGTATACCAGAATGATTATTTTTGCACGATGTGAAAAGTTGAATTTTGTTTGGACGATGTGATGCAAGTGTCTTTTCTTTTATTCCTGCAGTTGTGTTTGACACTGATTTTGTACTCTCGTATGCTTTATACTTAATGCCACATGCTACTCATGGAATGTAAAATTCCTTTTACATGAAGTTTTGCTCAATGTTTTAGCCAAAATTTGGTAAAAGCTTAAAAATTATTGCTAGAATAATTGATAAAGACCAAAATTCTGCTTTGCAGCTTGCATTATTTTTTTTAAATCAAACGAGGATCAATTATGAATAAGTCTATCTCTCAATATATTTTGGTTTTGATTCGAATAAAAAACGAAGTCATACGAAAATTTCTATTAATGAAGCAAAAAGAGAAATAATAAAACTTGACGGTCTTTCCTTGAGAATTCTTGAAAAGTTTGGGGATGAAAGCTGAAATTGGAGAGTACATTCACTCTCCCGGAAGCGCGTGACTTCCATTTTTTAAAAAACAAAGCAAAAATATCACGATCGATCAATCAAAACCCTCGCAAGGACTCGGCTGAGAAAATCACCGGAAGTTGACAGGAAACGAGTGGCGGCGAGGCGGCGGCGGCGGTGCGTGGCTATTGTTGAATACCAAGAGGAGATCAGATGCCGGAACATCCTACTGCAGATTCATCAGCCACCGACAACACCGTAACCTTCAAACGTTATGCCCCTCCCAATCAGCGGTATGTAATGATTTTGATATACGAATCGCTATTTCTAAATCCGTACATTGAATTGCTAAATTTGGGTGTTTGTTGAATTGATTTCATATAATTTTGTCCTTTATATCAGGAATCGTTCACTCGGCAGGCGAAAATCTGGAGGAGGTAACAAGTTTTGATAAAGCTAGATGAAAGTTTTTGTTATTTAAGCATTATTTTTTTAAATTGAGACTGTGTTAAGCTTAATGCCTTAAATATACATCTAATGTACTGCTACCACCAAGGCTAATCTCCCTTAAAAGAAAAGCACAAGTAAGCTACTAAAATCTTATTGTGTAATTGAATGGTGATCACAATGTTTTGGACGATGAAAGGCGACAAGGGTCTGCCTCGCCGCTTGCGCTCGTCTTCTTGAAGAAGGGGGTCAATTAATATCAAAAAGTTTAAATATTTAATATAAATATTTAAAATCTCAATTTCAATAACATATTTGCAACTTTTCAATTCAAAAACTGAAAATATATGATAGATACTAAAAGTCTAGAACTTGAATGAGAAAAAAATAAAACATAAGTCCAAATAGTGAGTAAAAAAACAGAGGCAGAAGTAACTCTGAAGTCGGAAGAAAAAGAAGAAAGGAAAAAGAAATGCAGGAAGAAGAAACCTAACAAGGAAGAGGTAGAAAAGAAGAAATCTGATTGGTTGGACTTTGGAGTCCCCGGAAAAGTTTGGATGGTTGTCGAAGAAGTCTAGTCAGGTCGTTTGGTTAAAGTTGCAGTCTAAGTCTAAGAGTGTAGCTATGCAAATTTGGAAAGAAAACCCTAAAATTACCTTTTAACTTTTAAAATCCCTAAATTGGTCACCTTTTTTTGAAAAAAATACAAAAGGCGACGCCTTTGTTGCCATTGTTGCTATGGCGTCGCCTTTTGAGGATCAGCTTGTCACAAAGCTAAAGGGCGAGGAGGGCCACCTCGACTCTCGCCATTGGCGACAAGGTGGTCGCCTTTCACAACACTGGGTGATCATACATCACATCTAGCCTGTGTCTATAATGACAAGTTTGGAAGTGGGAAGTCTGGAAGCTGCAGTGTTCCAATGAGATGAGCTAACTCTAGTTAGACATGAGAAGAGTTGTAAGATTTTTTTCCATACTAGCTGCCAATCAGTGGCAGGTATCCTGTGATCTTTTAAGCTAGCATTATAAAGTCGATCGCTTCAATGTAACTCCAAATGTTCCTCTCTTATTATTATTGTAGGATCAACAAAGCTTGCATCTCAGTACAACTGTTAATTTTTAGCGAGGAAGCTGTTTCATTTTCGGTTTTGCTATAGACGCGTTTTCTGGAATTTGTAAGTTTTTTTTTTTTCTAGAGACACTCTGGCATAATGTGTCTTTAGCTGATCGACTAGTAGAATTTACCCTTCTTTAAGGTTATACATGGTTGACAAGTAGACACCAACAAGATGAGACAATGTCCAACCCCTGCAAAAACACTGTTATACTCTCATCTGGTTGACTGGTTTTATCTGATGTCTGTTTCGAAGAAATAGGGTAACTAGTGTTCTTTGCCTGTGGATTTTTGGCTGGATTTAGTCTTCTTATTAGGAATCTAGGTCGACCTTTCTCTAATGGTTTAGTTTACAGATCGACTTGAACGAGCTAGCAGCTATGCTAGTGATGGAGAGAAGAACCAAATGAGTGCCTCTAAGTCTATGTCTACTGTAGCTGATGCTGGTGTCAATCGAGTGAATGAGTATCCTCCAACAAAGTTAATACCGTTACAAGGATGTTCTACAAGTACAGCTTATCAGCTACTGAATGACCGTATGTCATTTTTAATTAAATCATGAACTCCTACTTTTGTCAGTTCCTTTTTATCTATTTAGTCACTTTTGTCTCAATTACATTGTCATACTTTCCATATCTGTTACATTTCTCCCATATTACGATACTACTAATTTGGTAAGCAGCTTCTGGTCTTGTGAATGAACATCGTATGATACTCTAGTTACTATGATCAAGAATTCACAAGTGAGAATGATGATGAAGCGTCATCCTTTTTTTTTTTAATTAAAGGCTGGGTGGCTGCTCTGAATGCTCAGAGTAATTTACCGGAAGATTCTCTTGGTAAGTTAAAGGATGCCTCTGTTCTAATCAATTTCTCTGATTTCTTCCTTGGTTTGCTATGTAGAGAAGTTATTTGGGATGCTCTTTTGCCACCTTTTGCATTTCAATTTGTGTTGGAAATTCATATTCTGTGGACATATATATTCACTGCATAATTAATCCATTCTAGTGCTTCTTTTGAACATAACTTCATTTATTCTTTTAGATGGTATGTTGAACAGTTCAAAGCCTGGAATTAGTCTGAGCTTTTGTTTTGTATTATATCATGCACCTCCCGGGTATCCTGAGACCTAAATGCTCACACTTTTAAAATTGACCCTTCTAGGCATGCTTTGAGTGTCTTTTCTGGGATTGAGTTCTTATGTGTACAAACTTCATCCTGACTGGGTAGTAATGTCAAGTTTCAATGACCTGCCTGAATTTTAGTGTTTATCATCTTATATAGTAATGCCAAATGTCGACATCCTTGAGTCTAAAATATGCTTAGAGCAATTAAATGATTTGTATTTCCTAAGGATATTATTCTACTACTTTGATTTTGGGTTATTTCTTTGTATCATTAAGTCAACACATTCTTCTGAGAGTATCTGCTTTGGTTGTATGGCTGAAAACAGCAGAAAGGGTTGTTTTTTTTTGTTGTAGTTCTCTGTGTTTAAAGGAGTGCAGAAAGTATTGAATTTGTTATCAGCTGTTTAATGTATTCATTGTCTTCAGCTTAGTCGTATATTACTAGCTAAGCATTGATGACTGTGTGGTGTAGATCAGAAAGAATTCCCAGGAGACATTGAGCATAAATAAATCTCACTTCTATATTTTTAATAAATCTACATGTGTTTTTTGCATCTATATTTTTAATAAAATAACAAAAGACACATCTACATGTGTTTTTTGCACAAAAAATTTGTCATTTATAATATTGGATTGCCCCACATAGGTAGAGCTAAGGTCTGTGTATACCCTCCTAGACTTCGCTTGTGGGATTGCATTGGGTATGTTGTTGTATATTATATACAATGTTGAATTAAGATGAACTTAAGTAGAGCAAAAAAGGACAGTAAGGGTTCATATAGTTATAACTTGCGTGATTGAAGTATTATTGTTTAACGTTTGTTGTAATCTTCTGATCAGAACTAATTTGGCTATCGTTCTGTTTACCCAGAAAGGCCTGTAATGTACACTAAAAGATCACCTTGGGGGCATGCTATGCTTCCACATCAAGTAAGAGAGTCTGCTTATGCTCTCCCCCTTCCCTTCCCCGGGTTCGACTCTCCATAAATACTGAAACATTCATCTTTTGTATTCAGTTAATGTCACAAGCAGGAGCTGGATCTTCTACTGGGCAGAAGGATTTTCTGAGCCAACTTCAGATGGCTATGGTCAATGGACATGTCATTTTCGATGCCTAATTGCTAATGCTACCCATCAAGTGCTCAAAAACTAAACTGAGCAGTTTCAGAATTATTTGCAATGCAATGTTAGATACTTATAAACCATCATCAATCCTGAATAACTACATATTTAACCTGTTGAAAAACTGCTTTGTGCCTCATTAAAGTTGTAATTCTGCACCTTACCACATTTTGCTGGTTTTGTTTTTTTCACTGCACTTTCTTTTTTCAATTTATGGTGGTGTTCCGGGTACTTATCATCTCCCACTTGCGCACCATATTATCATTTGCTTTCCACTTTAGTTGTTTTCTTTCATATCTAGTATCTTCGTTTTTTTGGACTTGATATTTTTGATATGAGGGTCTTTCAGAAACCTCTTTATTTCTATGATGTCGTGGTAAGGTCCATGTACATTTTATCCTTCACAAATTCCACTGGATATATTGTTTTTCTTTTTGTCCAACATTCAACAACAGCATTTATTAGAAATACAAACCAAAGTTGACAAATGCAGGTTGTGAAGTAATGGTACATTTTACTGATATCAAGTGCTAGACATGGTAAATATTACAACAAACTGTCAAGGGAATATATATACAAACCCTCTTCAGTCTTCACCTTAGTGATAGCCAAAGACATATTATGACTATTTCTCTCAGTTCCAAACATGTTGAGGTCCAGATTTTGTATTCTACTAACCAGACATATTATAGCTTTTTGGTACTCTTATACAGAATTTAATTTTTCAACTGGTATATCTGATCATACTAAGTTTTACAAAACACATCCAAATGACATGGATCAAAGTATCAGCTAAAAACCCCCATTTTAAGGGAGATCTTTGTGTCCAAGAGGACAACCCTCAGCTGAATGGCCAGATTCATCTCTAGCTTTTTGTGCCTTTTTCTTTTTCACTTTATCAGCCCACTCCAGAAGGCAAGTTTGAACATGACTATCGAACATCGACTTCTTATAATGACTCCCCATCTATAATTTCATGTAAAAAAGTTAGGAGGATATTCAGGTTTAAGTTTAAACGATTGTCAATTAACTATTTTGAGTAAAAACTCACCTGTGTAACTAGAGCATAAAGTGGCAATGTGCTATAGCTGCATAGAACTTGAATGAATACCCTGTAAATGGAAAAGGGTTAAGAAATGCAACACAAGGGTTCATTTGAATCCCTTTCGCTGAGAAGTAGTAGTGAACTCTACCCTATGACAAGCCGCGGAATCACAAACACATATTTTCCCATAATGCAGGAATGAAATCCATATTGGAACTACAATGATAGAAAAGAAACATGAAATTAGGAAAAGAGAGTATTAAACACTGAACAGAATGGTGCCATTTGATTAGTAACTTACCAAAATCCAGAAGAAAAATGCTATCTCAAAAGCATTTTGGAAGAGAATAAAATGTATCAAGAAGAGGATGATTTGAGGGCGATCGAACCAGAAGTGATTATCAGATGGTGTTACAACCAATTCACCTTCTATTGCTACATGTTTCTCAGCGATTTCATGAGCTAACTGTATAATCACATGTTCCAACTTTGTTCCCACAGCAAGCAGAAGCTAAAAAAAGAAAAAAGAACACGAAAAGGCAACATAAATCAAGTTAGCTCCCTGCTGCATAAGATTTGTAGTGCAAAACAATAACACAAGACAGCAAAAAAAGTTTCATGTTCAAGGCTCAATACAGACATTGTCTAGCATTCGATTTTTCTAACCAAAAAAAGCCTAAATTGACAGCTGCCACGAGAAGTGATTGTGTCGTGAGTGTTAGTTCACAGATTTGGAGACTGAAACATTGGAAACTACATAAGTGAAGTTTATGATAGGGTCACTCACTATAAAAGGAATAAAAGCAATCCAGAAATATGTATGCCAACCTGCACAAGCATAATGATGTATCAGAATCCACAACACAACAACTAGAAAAATACATGTAAAACGAAAGCACGAAGCACAGTTTGGTTTTATCATAACAAGATGGAAGAATACTGTATAGGTAGCTACCCATGCCTTAGCATACTTCAAGGTGAACAAGTCTATTTCGAGTTTGAGTTGAGCATATACCGTTAATATTAAGCAACAAGAAGAGGATTACGAATATCCAGAGATACCAACTGCAGAACAAAACAAAAAGAAAAGAGTAACAAGTTAACTTGATGAACCAGCGTCTAAGAGCTTTAGCATCATCATATCACTTGCCTGATACCAACAACTGTAGTGAAATCATCTTCAAGTGCATGTATCATGTACCTATGGAAATTGAATCTCGGATTTGCCCTGCAATGTGTCTACACAAGAAATATGCTTTTATTATATCATGTAAGCCAAGTAAAATCACTCAAACAAGTAACAACTAGGACAAAAGAACATACTTACCATAATGAATCCCAAACGAAGCGCTTTGTAATCTGACTCGTTGACAGAAGAATAAAACTGCTTGAAGAAGGAATGCTGCAAATTTTCACCAAAGCACAGTAAGTTGTAAACTTATGACAATTTAGTGTCCTACTAAACTTTGTTTTATGCCTAATATATCGTCGTTTTGGACCAACCAAAGCATATATTGGCAACTACAAGTAAATATTTGAGTTGTAAGAGTCATGAAACGCAACTTAATTAATGCTAGTCCGAATTGGAGAAAGAAAGAAGGTGATGATATGAGTGAAAGAAGGTGATGATATGAGTCTATCGCGAGTCATTTGAGAGCATATGTCAAACATCACACACTAGAGAAAAATGGAGTAGAAGTGGAAATCTATGACATAAACATAGATGAATAACATATGTCTGATATTCGCTAGCATAATTTCTTTTCGATTTGCATCAATAAAACCATTTCTGCACCAAGACATTTGAGGACCAGTAGGCAGGATAAATCTTGATAGTGACAGAAAGATACATTATTATTTCAACCGAAAGTTCAGAAGACTAACATATAATTCAGAAACAGCATTAACCAAAACTAAAGAAGAAACGAGGGTGGAGAAGTACTTACCACCCAACCCAAAATGGCTGATTTACTACCGATACCCTTAAATCGATTCCTGATGAATTCATGTTCATGGACATGGGTAACTGCTGGTTTCATATGAGCTGCAAAAGCGGACATCAATATTACTCCCAATTATTATACTTATCAATTCTAGCATATGGAAAATTAATAAAGCAGATGAGACTCTTTTGTAGTAAAAAAAAGGCGATGGGCGATGAACGATCCATACCATCTTCAGATTCATAGTCATCTTTTCTTGTTGCATCCTCCCATTTCTTCCATTGACGTATCTAGGCCATGTTTAAAAATGTATTAGCCCAAAAGACAAAATAAAAGAAACTGAAGCAGAAAAGCTTACTACTGACCTTTATTCCTCCAAATATAATAGTTAGAACAGAGAAAGTCACATGCACAATAGCTAGGACAAAGATAAAAACGTGAAGGTGATGCAACGCCTCAAGAGATAGTAATGGGACCTTATGCTGAAAAAAAATAATGAAAAGGATTATCAATACTATTGAACACAAGAATAGCACATAACACCAGTCATATATGTTGAGACACAAAAGTCCCACATTGGTCCTTAATAGGATGGGTGGACTCCTTATAAGGTTTAGGCAATCCTCCTCCCTTTGAGCTAGCTTTTGGGGCGTGAGTTAGACCTAAAACCTTGTTCAACAATATAATCTAATTTGCTATACATATTTCGGAACCAGAATTTACAATAGTCTAGACAATATCCATCTTTCACAACTCGTCTTACTTAAAATGGATTCTGCCAAACTCGTAACTTGCAAACTATATAGCAGAACACAGCCAATGCAAAGTAACAGGAAGTAAGACGAATGACTTAAGTACTTTATGATGGCAGTAACCCCCAGCAGTTTCTTCAATCAAATGCCGTTGATGGTGAGGACCAGGATGATAGTGAACCGTCTGATTGTTAACCTGAGGCTCTTCATGAGGCAGAGGCGGAGATGCAGTTGAAATTGGAGATGAATGTTCCAATGCTGCCGCGCAGGGAAGTAAGTGTGTTACAACACGAGGAGACACACAGATTTTGACAATGCGACTTTGAAATACCGTTAATAGCAGGGAAATAAACCCCAAGAGCATCAACTCTGCACATAATATACAATCACAAAATAGTTCATATATAAATGCAAATCAATTTAAACTTCAAAAAACTATAAATTTCAAACCTTCTTTAACTTTTAGTAGGGCTTCATAGAGATGCTTTTGTTTCTTTTTCTTCAAATGCTGCATCAGTAGCAAACTCAGAGATTTCGTCAAGGGTGTTAAATGTTCTATACATATGTTTTTTTTAATGTATATACATTGTATAGTATAATTTTCCGCTAAAGCGTGTTCAACTGACTTTGTGGCGTAGCTATGTACTGGTACCAAAATAACAGAATTTGAGCCACTATAGTATAAGGCAAAGCAATAACAATCACATTTCAAAACCTAAACAAGTTAAGAGTCTGCTATATGAATTCTCTATATCATTTTGCTCTATCATAACGGAAATATAAAAGGAAATAATAGAATGATGGAATCATAGCCAAATGATGAAATTCAAATTAACTACATAGAAATCAAAAGAAAAAGATATACATTTCATAAGCCTATTTTAATTATTGTCATAGTTATATATGTTGATATCTTAACAACAGACAAACATGACAACCTATTTTATATGCCAACAAAATGCATGTAAAAGAAGTTTCTGCTATGCGCGGGGATCATGAAGGTGGGCTCAAATATACTAACCTTACCCTGCATTTGTGTAAATATCTTTTATTATTACGTAACAACATTTCAAATGACAGAAATGTTAGGATTTATTTTTCTTTCGCGTACAATAAATTGTTAAAAAATATAATGAAAATATACCTTGCCAGTGAAATGGAGGAGTCGTTCAACAGCAAGAGAAATCGAAACAATGACGACGCATACAGCAGCAACCACCCATGTTGGTGTAAATTCCAATGACCCTTCTTCTTCTCCGCCTTCTCCCATATTTATTTATTTATTTATTCTTTTGATTTAATTTCTGGTGAATTGTTTCATGGAAATTGTGATAATTAATTAATGAAACAGAGAAAAAGTAATCACACCCACAACAAACTTTGGGGGAGTGATTATGAAATGATGGATAATCAAGAAAAGAATTGAAGAATTTGGAGGAAAATTGGCAAAACTAGAAAAGAAAAAAGAATCACATATATTTTCCAACAACGTGGTTGCATGAATGATGTTTGGTGGTTTTTTTTATTTCGAAAAATGATGGAAATCCGATTTTATCATATGTGATTGGTCAAACTTTTGAAAAACATTTTAAATATTTTTCTCCGCACCAAACACACCCTAAGGTTTATAAATGTAGATAATAATTTAATTTATGTGTGCTAAATAAATTATGATTAAAATATTTAAGATACATTTATCGTATTCTCTTTAGATTGTTTCAAAATAAATGACGCACTCTAAAATAATGCAGAAAAACTCTTTGTTCAACTTTTTGACATATATAATTAACTTTACACGTTCAGTTTTACCTGTGAGTCAAAGAAAATAAAAGTGAGTTTAAATATATCGAAAAACTGAAATAATTAGAGCCATGATATAAACCTTATAATACAAATGGCTCTAACTTTAGTACGGTATTATCGAACCTGACATACTGATTTTTTTTTAAATAGAAAAATAGTGGGAGATCAGCTGAGTAATAATAATAGTAATAAAGTACATATGATAGCCAATAATATGATAGTATAAAATAAGTTTGTCAGCCATGGCTGAGCTCATAATTTAGACCAAAAACCCCTCTCTACATCTAAAAACCAGAATCACTTTACAGTGGCCACATTTTGGGAATCATAATCATGAAGATCAGAATTTCCTTCACTGTCACTTTTTAGGTTTGGAGGCTTTGAATATGTGCTCTTTGAAGTATTTGAGTTCAGCTATGCTCTCCTTAATGTCATCCATAGCTCTGTGCTTGTTTTGCTTTTTAGGAGCCTTCCTGTTGTCTAAGTCAAAACCAGCAAATTACAACATGGAATATGATACACAAAGATTAACTCTCCTCCACAGAATCGAAATATACATTGGATAGATAGACCAGATAAACCTAAAAATATAGTATAGTTTTACCTCTTGGATACCAACGATGACACAGTGCCTTTACGCTGCTGACGTCAACAAGTACATGAGAAAACAAACTTGCCAAGTCTGGCATATACTTCTGTAACAAATAAATTAGAATGAGACGAGTAAATAATTGGTGATGTTACATGCCTCTAACATTGAAAGGCTGACTAAGTAGAAATATAGAGTAATCCTGAAAGTTCAGTGGAACTTCCACCTAAAAGATACAGTAAACCACATCAGATTCAGACAAACACACCACCACCAACAACAACATGCCCAGTGATATCCCACAAGTGGGGTATTCAGACAAACACACCATACCTTCAAAAAGAGAAGATCCGTATAGATTGAATTTCCTGCGAGCAGTGGAGTATACGACCTGATATTTCTCTTGACAAATTCAACAACCTGCGCGATGCAAGGGGTAAAAAAGGAATAATAATCTAAGAAACAAACTTGTAGAACCCAAAGCACATGAGGAATGTGTCTGAATCACATGTCATCTTAAGCCAAAAGGCCACGAAAGTTGTGGATGTCTGGGGGTTCTTTTAAATCCAGAATTGTCATGCAGCTCAATCATGGCAACAATATCAAACATATAGCTAAAAACTTGGTATGTGATAAAATTCGAAATCTAAATTCTTTTGAATAAATCATATGATCCTTTAAACTGAAAGCAAAGGACACTGTCCATGACAGAAGCATATTAGAGACTCTTAGAAGATGTTTAGATTGTCTTAAAAGCTGGTAAAACCAGCTGAAATACATTTTTTTGGCTTATAAAAGGGAATATGATACCTGCTTCTCGGCTTCTTTTTCAGTGACGGTACTCTTGAGCACCTTCTGAGTCAAACCTAAAGTACATTAAGTTTCATTAGAAACAACAAAATGTAAACTATAGTGCCATGTTAGTCATATTTCTCATAAGGAAATCTTATAACCTCATGGATACACATTACGCAACTTACCACTTGCCCCATGATGGCTCTGACACCATTCACCCATATTGTCCAGACACTCCTTGGTTTGATGTATAACTAAATCAGGACCCTATTTTTGAAAGCACGAAATGAATGCCTCTTGGTAGAAGAATGAGAAAATATACAAGAGATGCATAGGAAGCACAAATAATCACGCACAGCAAAATTCTAATGACAGATCAGTGGACGAAATTCTGTAAATTACAGAAAAGGATATTACCACCCTAGAGCAAATCAGCAAAGCGGAGAGAGAAATTTCATCAGCC
>JAOTQR010000092.1:24116894-24136719 GCA_025774065.1 Solanum ossicruentum | reverse complement strand
ATTAAGTTTGGATTGATTCTCGAGTTTCGAACAATTTTAAATTTTTCTTTAAAAGTCGGTCATTTTTTACGATAACACAGTATAAATCAAAGGAATAATTAAGTTCTTGAATTTCTTTTATAAAATATTTACTGTTTTAAACTTTCATTTATTACCTAGATATTTTATATTTGAAAAATATTTACCATTTATTATTAGCAATTGTATTATATATGAAAAGTAAATTATATATGTAATATATATTATTATAAATGTACTATAATTATTTGATAAATAAAACTGCACTGCATATTACAAATGAATTTATGCATGTAAGTCTTAAAATATATTAAATTTATATTTTGATAAAAAATCTACATTATATTTTAAATCATATTGCTATAAAAATAAATATTTTCTAAATATGATATATATAGGTAAATTCCTCCGAATCGAATTACACAAATATGTATCCTTTACACTAAGAAGGGGCATTTTTATTTTGCAAAAAAATTGTCTCTCATGAATGATATAATAGAGCTTAATTAGTTAAATACCTACCGACAGTTTTTGCATTAGAATCTTGTTTACACGTTTGACTTTATGATCGACCCTAATAAATTCCTTTTTTTTTTGTACGTAATTCAAAAAGAGAGAGAAAATTTGAGTATTAATAATGAATAAACAATTAATTTTACTACATACCAATAACTATATTACTATAAGTATGGAAATATTGGAAAATGAGTATAAGTAATCAAGGTACTAACATTCTTGTTGATTCTCTCCAATTATTCAGGCATTGCTGGTTGGCTAGCTAATTAAGGTGGCTTTATTGTACATCAAACAATATTACAAATTCCTACACTATATCCGTCTTATATCTTTTAATTTTGTATAATGATTAAAAAGAAAGAAAGATTTACTTTCGAAATTTATAATCTAAAATTATTTTTAAATATATATATGACTGACAATTATTTTATTAAGGATAAAAGAAAATTTTTAGAATCAAATTATTTTCAATTAAAATTGAGACGAATGAAAAAACAAAGGGCGTGGAGTAATAAAAAAGGAGAAGAAGAAAAAGACGAAAATGATGTGAAGACAAGTTTTCAAGATCTGGTAGTCATTTCCAAAGGATTACCATTTTCCATCATCAAATCAATTTTCTTGATCAGCCAACTAAAAATTGGGATCTTCTGTGTGGCCTCCACATTCATCGAACTTTCTACAAGCCTATCTGTTGGTTTACTGAGGGAGTCAAGAACTCTTTATGGCCATTTCTCTGTTCCGTAGCCATATGCTTGATTTTCATATAGCATTTTCCTTCCTTTTTTCGCATATATAGCTGAGTCTAAAAGGGAAGTTTGAAGAAAACAGGGTAAAAATAGTAACGTAGCAGATGAAAAGACGTGGATTGTGATGGAGTGATAAGTACTCCTCCATCGTTAAAGGTTGTGATGAAGTGGTAAGTACTAATCAGATCCCAAAACGGATATTGGACAGTTGATAAAATATCAGAAAGAAAACGAAAAAAACTGCAAGATAAACAGTAAAACAAACAGAAACATCCTTCTACTTCATGCAGTTGCTGTCTAATTAATCTTCTCTTATACTTTTCATTAGCTATATAGATAACAGGATTTTGCTGGGGTGGTTTAATCTAGTCAGGGTTGCTCGACAGTGCAAAAACGAAGACAAATGCTTTAGGCTCCAAATTTGAGGGAACTCAATTTTTATTTTAGTAATAATAAGTTAGCAAAAAAATTCATAAGTAAATATTATTTATAATGAAAATTATTTATTTCATGTAAAAAGAAATATTTATTAAGAAAGAATAATACAATAAGTTTGAAACAATTGGAATATGATTATATGTGATAGAAAAGAATTATTGAATGAAATTAGTTATAATTTTTTCAAACAATTCTACATTTCAAAGAGATCGAAGAATTAAATTCATAAGAAAATGTATTTTTTTTTTAAAAGTTTAAGACCTCTATTTGATTTTCGCCTTATGCTACTAATATGCTTTAAGTCGCTACTAAATTTAATCTTTCTAAGTTTTGTTAGTGGGGTGGCAAAAGCAGATTCAAAAATTTTAAAATACAAAAAAGTAGACGCACAAAGAAGCCAAAAAAAAATCAATATTTATCGTATATACATTAGAAAAAAGTTTAAAGATTTTGTCATTTTTATTAACATTTCATTTTTTTTAAAACAAAACGCAAAATTAAGCAGGTCAGAAGTGACAGAAGCAAAAGTTCGAGGGCCGAAGGAGGAATATAGAGTAGAACTGGGGTACCAAAAGTTCACTTATCCATTCAGATAAACCCACAGCTCATTCCCAACATAACCAGAGAACCAAGAAATCAAACTAGGAAGATATGGCTTCTGCAACCTGGAGCATGTCTTGCTTGAAATCGTCTCTCCCTTCAATTCAACCAATTTCCAACTCTTCACTTCGATTCTCTTCTGGCTCTTCCCCTACTCGTATCAGGATTTGCAAACCCAAGTCCAGTTCAACAGTTCTTCAGTCTTTCGTGGGTCTTTCTCCCCTCCATCCACTTTTTTCCCTTTCAAGTAAGATTTTTCAATTACAATTCTGCAAGAATATGTCTTTTTCAAGATTCTAAACCACCCCATTGTACGTTCTACTCCAATGGGTGTCACTTAGTATGGATAATTCCGTTGATGTTGCATTGTCTGTATGTGTGTGCTCCCTATGGAATTTGGAATAACAAAAGTTTGCATCTTTTTGTGTAAGGAAGTCAATTTATTGTGTAGAGATGCTCCCTTGTGCATTCCCCTGTTGCATTTGAGCTATTGATTGGTGATTTTCAATGATGAGGGTAGAGGGTTTACTTTTTTAAGCCCCCTTCTTGTTCATTGTGGTGTATAGGGGTGGGAAGCTCCGCGGTACTAGGATTTTTAGTTTATGGGTTCTGGATTCTTGAAAAGATAGCTTTTGTTTATACATATTAACTCTTAACTGGAGTTTTAAACACAAACACAAACAGAAATACGAAGGGGAGCCTTGGTGTAATTAGTTAAGTTGTTGCTACATGACCTGAAAGTTATTGTTTGAGATGTGGAAACAACCTCTTGCAGAGATGTAGGATAAACGGTTGCGTACAACAGACCCTTGTGGTTTAATGTTTCCTCATATCTCGCGCATTGAAGGAGCTTAGTGCACCAGCTGCCCTTTTTACAAGACAAATACATGGTCTAGGCTAACCTTAAAGGTTCTGCGGAACACGTAGACATGCTTACAGCTCTACCGTTCTGGGGAGTTGGGGAATTGTGAAATACTATGTATAGTGATTGCTATCACTGTGTAATAGAGAATTCTTGATTAGCTCTTAGCCATAATTCAGCTGGAGTTGTGTTTCGACTGCTAGAGTTCACTAAGGTATTGGAAAGGGGATGCTTTGGAAATTTTAACCAGAGAAGTACAATTAATTTTCCTTATCAAAATAGACAAAAATCACATCATTTTTCTTGGATTATCGAGGATAATAATATAATTAAAATATGGAATCCACCATCTGACATATACAGGACTATGCAGTGGTCCACTTACACAAATGTTAGTGTGGATTTTGGGTTGGGCGCGACCATGAAACTTGGATTATGATGGGACCGTACCAGACTAATGGTGTTCCTCTTCCCAACCAGTCTCTTGTATCAGTACTTTTGGTTTGTCTAGGGTGAAAATGTTCTAATTTTTGTCCATGAACGTCTTTCCCTGACAGCCTGCAGCATATAATTGAGCTATTGATTTTTTACTCTCCTTCTAGTGTTGATCTATACCAAATTTGTTGTTTTATGATCTTTGATCAAATTTACGTTGAGTTTTGAGCACTCATTATACAACAACAACATACCCAGTGATATTCCACAAGTGGGGTCTGGGGAGGGTAGATTGTACGCAGACCTTACCGCTACCTCATAGAAGTAGAGAGGCTGTTTCCTAAAACCTCAACTCAAAACCCATAAGCAGAAAGACTAGATATGACAAATGACATGTAAGGTAATGGAACAACAAGTGCAACTAACAGTGAATAGCACATGACAGTAAATAACTATGTTAAAACTAACACATACACGCTAGCTAATGAAAAGGAAAATGAATAATAATAGTAAAAATAATACAAATGCTAATAGTAATACGAAGACAACCACGGAGAAGAATAGAAAGAAGACGAACTTAGCCGGCTACTCTAATTCGCTACCTCCACTAACCTCCGAACCAGATGGATTGCTTCCGTCATCGACCGCCCCGGCATGAATCCAAATTGATTCTCCGAGATAGATACTACTTTACGCACCCTCCTCTCCACAACTCTCTCCCATACCTTCATAGTGTGGCTTAACAACTTGATACCCCTGTAGTTGTTGCAGTTTTGAATATCTCCTTTATTTTTGTACAATGGCACCATTGTACTCCTCCTCCATTCCTCAGGCATCTTGGCAGTCTCCCTAATAGCATTGAGCACTCATTATACAGTGATCAAATTTGTGTGTGAAATTATATTGCTCTACCATAAGCATACCTTTAATTGATATTGCAGACTCAAAAAGTTTTGAGGACTCATTCCCCATTATTGATAATGGTGGCCGAGTTTTTGCCATGAGACATGGCAGGAAAGTGCCCAAACTGAATAGGCCTCCTGATCAGCGTCGGGCACTTCTGAGAGGTCTGACAACTCAGCTCCTCAAGCATGGACGTATAAAGACCACTAAAGCAAGGGCCAGGGCGGTTAGAAAATATGTTGACAAAATGATCACGATGGCAAAGGATGGCTCTCTCCATAAGAGAAGGCAAGCTCTTGGATTCATCTATGAGAAACAGATAGTGCATGCATTGTTTGCTGAAGTCCCAGAAAGATATGGAGAGAGGAATGGAGGATACACTAGGATAATAAGAACTCTACCAAGGCGAGGGGACAATGCTCCAATGGCATATATCGAGCTTGTTTAGCAACTGAATCTTCAGTTTCCAGGTTCTTTTTTGTTGGTTCTGAATTCTGATGTGATCTAAGAGATTTTGTTAGTTCTCCTCCAATTATTCTATCTCAATTTCCTGTATGCCATTCGATTTTAATTTGCAGTGCTGTGTTTATTTAGTTGGTCATCTTTGATCTGTTTCAAGCATTTAGTTTTTGACCACTGCATATTATGTCAAATATGGTAATTTTGATGCAAATAGCCACAATTGAACATGATAGTCTAACAATTGTTCTACATCAACTGATAAATGCACAGAAGGATTAGGATGGGGAAAAGCCACTAAAGCTACCCGTCTCAGGCAAGGTTGGATAAATTAGCCAATATTGCAAGATGAAACTGAGTTTTGTGACATTTAGTACTGCCTATGAAACAAAAAAATAAGTAGAAGACTGCATCTACTCTTGAAGTGAAGCAATAGCTGTCCGAGAGAAGAGTTGCATCAGTCCTGCTTGCTGGCTTTTATGAAAGGAATTGGTAATTTTTGAAGAACCTTCTCATCCACTTGACTGTACTGTTTCCTGAGTTCTTTTATAGCCCTTTTTCCATAGGCATCTACTTGATCTTCATACTTCTCATATAAGAAGGGTACTGTCAACAGCACGGCAAATACTGTCCGAAAAAATGAAAAGAACAGGACACACATCAACCAAACCACTGAATTTCCGGTTACCATTGAGGAAATTTCATAAGATTAGGCTTGTGCGGCCAACAGAAACAAGATGTAAGTGTAACTTACTAAGGTATACAAGGGTCAGAAGACGGAACCATCTGCCAATAATGGAAACAATCCACAAGCTAAAAATTGCCTGCAGATGAGCATAATTATCATATAAACTTGTTGAGTTGAAAAGGACTTTACTAGTAGTAACATAATTCAGGGTGTGGGAATTTGGTACATAAAGAAACTTCGTCAAATCATTTCCAGATGCTACTTCGCGGAAGATACCAAATGCACAGATGCATTGATTCCTCAGTAAGAGAACCGATTGCATCCATAACTCTTCTGGCAATTCAATCTTTGGTAACTCTATAAATCTCCTGCCAGAGAATACAAGATGATCAATATAGTACTTCTGGAGGAATGCTAGATCAAGAGGCACAACTAGCAAAAACATGAATGCAGATCAAGGGGAAAGCCACGTCTTGGGGCTTCCTCTAATGCAGGTAACGAACACCATGTGAGAAACCAAAGGAAAAACCTTAAATCTTCACTAGAAATAACATTTGCTAAGGGAAAGGAAGTGAACTCACTTGTTGACAAAGAGGGAAAGATTGGACCAGAAGAACAAGATGACCAATGAGGCTATGAGAGAATGGCAAATAAGAGCGAGCAAATGATAACCAGTACATTCAAAGAGAAACCATATGGCAGTGGCACCAGCTAGCAATCCTCCTGAAATCTTCTTGTTTCTCCACAGTAAAATATCAGCCACTGATCCATTCATTTTCAACACAAATTAAATGTTTTCGTCTTTTATAGTACTCGGAACTAAAGAGACCATTTTTAAATCAAAAACTCAAGAAACGGACATGAAGAATTTGAGAAAACATACATTTGCCACCACCCAAAGCAGAGTGGATAGTTTTGTGACGATTGAAGAGATGAATCTTCTTATTGTTCTGGGCTCGCCGTCTAGAATCATCATCATTGTGGTTAGAGGCTTTTTGCTTATTCTCCAATGTAGATTCACTAACAATTTCCTCCACTGGATTGGACATTTTGATCAATTCCCCTGCAAATATCAAACTCATCAAATAAACAAATCAACAAGAAGAAAAAAGAACAAGTTCAACGGACTTATAGACATACTGTCAGATCACCTAAAAGATAAATGTGTACAAAGATCTAATAACGATTTTCTCCTTAATTTTGATATGTCTAGCTTCTTGTTTGTTGTGTTTGAAGAAGTGAGGATTAATGGAGTAAGAATTTTCTTTCCTTTTTCTTCTCTCTCTATTTACTCATAGAGCTATTCAATTCAACTCTGTTACTGAATTATTCAAAGAGTCCAACTAACTGAGAAACAAAGGGGTGACTCAAATTGCACCATGACCATATGTTATCCATCTTTTCCGCATAATTCCAGGATTTATATTATACTGTCACAAAAAAATTATACTCTGTAATATGTTTTATTTTTAAGATTCGAAATATCACACTTTAAGGAGTAGATATCCTTTGGATAACCTAACAGTACAAATCGTTTTATTTTTTCACAGATGATGAAATTATTCAAGATTTACGTTTTTTCAACTTACGAATAAGTTCTCGAATCAATTGCACGATTAAATGGTGAAAGTTAAATTCCAAATGCATGTGATACACTTGTGGGATAATTTCAGAGACGTCCCTTTACGTACTTAATTATTCTGTTCTTTAGTAATACTGCGATAAAATAAATATTGTGACTTGCATCTATTTAACTGAATAGGAAAAAAATATGGAGAACGTATACATTAGACTAAAACTCAGTACTCTTTCTTTTTGCGTCAAAAGATACAGTAACATTCCATTACATAAATAGAACTAATTAAAAAAGTAATATGAATAAAACTGCTATCATGTGACTAATAAGGCTGCATACAATAAAACTTTATGGTCAAACTTTTTGTCGGACTCTGGGCATAGTGTGAATTTTAATGCATCGTGCTTCTCTTTTTAGAAAAAGTAATATCCAAGCTCCATTTAATTAGTAATTTGCAATATTCTTTTTCCCTTTGCACCAAAAGGTATAGTAACATAACCCCCATTAGCAAAGCCGGAGCTAGAGAGGCGGAAAAGGTAAAATCCATCTAAACTCCATTCGACGTAAAATTACACTGTATAAATAAAAGTTTCATATATATATATATATATAGTCTTTCAACGAAAATATTGTCTCTGTTAATGTTGTCTACTGATTACACAAATGGAAAAGTAGCATCCAAGATGAACTCTATTTGATCACAACTTCCTTAATGATAGATAGACACCATGTCCAGGCTCAATGACCAAATTGAGAGCTGGAGAATGAACATACTTTGGTGAAATTGAGAAACAAAATTTGGTCAAAATTAGAGAAATGAGTATCTTAAGTTCCACCATAGCCAAATGTTGTCCCAAACAGACCCTTGGTCCAACCCCAAAAGGCATGTACACATGTGGAAATTCAGATGCACCTCTAATTCCATTTGCAAATCTTTCTGGATTAAAATTGCAAGAATCTGTTCCCCATATTTTTGGATCAGTATGTAATGTTGTCACAATTGTCCAAAGATTGACACCTTTAGGAACATTAATTTCTCCAAACTTCATATCTTTTAATGCTTCTCTTGATATCACTGCTACTGGTGGATAAAGACGCAATGATTCGTTAATCACCATTGTTAACTGCAAAATCAAGACATCATAGTACTAATTAACATATGTTAACTAATAATGAATATTGTTAACTGCAAATCAAGACCTAATAAGTAGAGAGAATATTGTTTCTGGTAGACCCTTTGCTTAAGGAAAAGCATAGAGAAGCAGCTTGGGAAAATAAATACAGAAGTGAAGAAGCCATGACCCAATATCACAGACAGATAACAAACTTGTTTCATGATATTAACTCATACTATGTACCTGTTTCATCTGTCGAATCATGGCAGCATCAGGAACTTGTTCCTTACAAACTTGTCTGACCTCATCACGAACACGTTGTTGCCAAATTGGATTTGAAGCCAAAAGCATGAGGCACCACGTGGCGGCAACAGCAGTGGTCTCATAACCAGCCAAGTAAATATTTTTGCAGTTATCAACTATGAAAGTATCAATTGCATTTTGAGTAGTCATGTTTATTTTAGCTCCTTCAAGAACCATTTGCAGTAAATCTTTTTGGTCATTTCCACTTGCTTCTGACATTCTTTTTTCCTTCACTATTTTCAAGATTAATGCTTTGATTTCCTTCTCTAAGGCCCATGTCTCCCTGTTGTTCTTGTTAGGAATATATCTGATCCATCCAAAAACAGAGTTGGAGGGATGAGGATGTGAGTGATTTTTTAAAGCCATGTAATATTTTTGGAATTGAAAAACTTCTAACAAAAAATGTAAATATGCATATTTTGTTAGACGGCAAAAAATATATATGCATCACAAAGACGAGGGATATAGTTGTCCCTTTTCCCCATGAAAAATATAGTATGGGATTTCATGTTCGCTACCCTTATTGGATCCGGATTTTTTCATACTCAGAGCATGAACCTGAGACATCTGATTAAGGGAATAATCACATCCACTTCACCATATCCTATGGGATTTGAGTGATAACGGGCTATTGATAGGTGTCATTGGACTAAAATGGGATTTTTGGGTTATAATACAAAACAAGCGTTTAGTTATATGCCGTATTGGCTGCTTCATTTAAGGACTTTTTCTCATTGTCCAAGAATGTATTTCTAAAACAAACATGGAGTAAATTGTTTTTTTTTTATTTCAATCATCCAAATTGTCTATAAAGGAATGTGTTTATCCTGAGATAAATCATACCAAAATCAAAAGTTAAACTAAACATGGAATAAAATAATTTCACATTTTTCTGTACCTGATGCCGGGAATTCCAGAAGACAGGGCTCGTTTGGAAGAAGCCTCTTGGAGAGCTCTGAGCTTATAGAATATTTCTTCTCCTTTTGAAAAATTGCTTCCAAAACATGCTTTAGAAATAACATCTCCAGAGAATCTTCTCATGTCTGGATCAATTTTAATGTCAGCAATCCCACCTTGAGCTTCAATTTGATTATTCCATGAACTCAACAATGCTAATGCAGAATCCTGCACTAAATTTATCATACCCTGCATGAAAGGCACAAATATCAATAACTTTTTCAACAAATACGAAGTCGTCAATTGAATAATCTGTTATAACAAGCTAAATTACACTTACACAATCACACTATGAAAGTATTTATGACATTAGTGCATATAACTTAAAGTTACAAAATAACAACAATAACATACTCACTGGAATCCACAAGTGGAATCTGGGGATGCTAAAATATATGCGGACATTATCACTACCTCACAAGAGATAAAGATGTTATTTCTGGGAAACCCTCGTCTCACGAATCAAGATAGTTTAAATAAAATACCTTAAATAATTAGGGATGGCAATGGGGCGGGTGCGTAAATTTTTTTAAACCACTCCGCCCTGCATGATGATTTTTTTTATTTTCAACCCGCACTGCCCCACCCACATATACTCGCCCCGCTTAAATTTTAAAGTTCTTTTATTTTTTAAATGAATTTAATTTTTTTGGGTTAATTAACGTCTCAACAACTAATTGATTATTTTTAGTTGATATTTTAACAATTGTTTCTTAATCTTTAATTAAAAGTTTCTAATTCACATTTTAATAACTAACAATTTGCCGGACATGTCTAGTTAAATTTTAGAAAAAAAATAAAATTAAAATCAATGTTAATATAAAAAGTTTATATATTTTAATTTTTACTAATTAGAAAAATTTTATTTCTTCGAATTCCTATTTGGCTTTTTAAACCCGCAACCTGCCCCGCCCCGAACCGCATTAGTTTAAAAAATACCTACTTCAAATCCGCCCCGCATCCTCCCGTCCTGCAAAGCTTTAAATCCATCCCGCCCCGCATAGCTCTAAACTCACCCCATACCCACTCCGCCCCATTGCCATCCCTACAAATAATATACAGAGCTGGAGATATGGGGGAGCTACATTTCAGCTTACAAGTTCAGTAAAATTCAAGTACTCCCTTTGTTCACTTTTAATTGTCAAAAATTTCCTAATATGATTTTCATTTTTAGTTGTCATTTTTGGCAAATCAAGGTAGGACAAATTTTTTTTCCCTATTCTACCTTCAATTTATTATCATTGAGTTGATGTCTTGAAAAATATGATGAGTAAATATATATGCAATTCTATTGATTAATAGGGGCAAAATGATAAACTTATTATATCAATAATGATTTTCTTAATAAACAACAACATATCCAGAATCTGAACTAAAATTTGACCACTTAAAGTGAACAGCGAGAGAGTATAGCCAAGTCCTATAGTTTTGTGTTGAAATTTCACTTGATAGATACTCCTTCCATTCACTTTTACTTATCGTTATTTCACTTATTGAGGTCAAACTCTATAAACTTTGATCAATATTTTATGAGGTATTTTTTAATCATATTAATATGAAAAGAATTACAACTTATAATATTTTTCGTATAGTTTTCAACCATCTAAATTTTAGATTCTAAATATTAAATTTAGCAAGTCTAGTCAAAACTAACCATGTAAAGCGAAATAGTGACAAACAAAGTGAACAGAGAGAGTATAAATAATTCATCGTGAATCTAGCAAAGAAACTTTTCTAAAATCTAGAATCCATAAACTCCAAATTTTTACCTTAACTTTTTCCATATATAATTCAGGAGCAAGAATTTTTCTTTGATGTGCCCAAAAAGGTCCATTTGAAGTTAGGATGCCATTGCCTAGTAAAGAACCCCTCTCTTTTGCTTGATATGTTGGCTTTCCCAAATCCAAGGATGTACAAGTAGTGATCTCTCTCACCATGTCTGGTTGTGTAACATGCACAATTTGTGTGTTCCCAAGAGAAAACATGAATACATCACCTGTTCATTGCTCATCCACGAGAAAACAAAATAAAAAAAATATTGATCAACTCACCTATTATCAAAAGGGATTTTTTATGAGTTTAGCTCATGAAAACGGAAAAAATCAAGCCTCATATGTGATGGGGGTGTGGTGTAAGTTGTAGGGACCCACGCGTGCCCACATCAAATTTCGTATTAGTATAATATTATCCGCTTTGAACCAAACCTTCACAAATATATTCTTGAACATATTCCAAAAAATTTCATACTAATGGATTGGATTGAACCTTTCACCAACGTAGCAGAACTTTATAATTTTTTTTCCAAGACATGAGTTTAATAAAAGGATAATGCATAAGAGCGTGAAATTCACACCTTAACTTAACTAGTCCTATTACCTCCTAAACTATCTTTTTCACATTTTCTTACACTTTTTATACTGATGTGACACCATCAAACCAGCAAATTGATTGTATCTGTACCCACACGCCTGCCACGTAATAAAATATAGTATATTCTTTCATTTTTTTAAAAAAAATATTTTTTTAAAAAAAATTACTTCTTTTTTAATCTTCTTATTTTATTTATCTTGTAATTAAATGAAGTTAATATTTTTCTAAAAAAATCCTTGTATTTGAATTTCTTTTACCTTCATTTATTGTCTTTCCTCTTTTATTTTTCTAATGATTTTTATAAAATTTTCTTCGTCTCTCCTCTTGGTTTAATTTCAAATATGTAGTATTTAAAATAAGTTAATTTCGAGTGAATATCAAAATAAATGAAAAAAATTAAATAACAAAATTTAAACGTACCATATTGTCTCTGCCATTGATCAAGGAAGGGAAAGATAGTTGCTCCACAGTTATGGGAGTCCACTAGATCTCCATTTGAGACAACTTTTTTAGCAGCTTCACATGATTTTTTCATCTCCAAGATGTTTCCAAGAATAAATTTTGGCTGTGGCCCATTTATTCCCTGCTTTCTAAGAGCTGATTGAAGCTTTCTTGGCTTTGTTACAAGAGAACTGTAAAGATGAAAAAATAAACCAAATACACACACTAATGTTATTGCTAAAAACATTTTTGGATCTGGCTCAATCAGTTTTTGTTATTGTTTTTGTTGGGTTTTTGAGGATTATATATGTGTGTGTGTCGGTTGCCAAACCCCATAGACTAGGAAAAAATATTGGATGGTGCTTCTAGTATTGCTGAGTCAAAATAGAAAATATTGGGAGGAATCTGCTCACTGCAATCTTCTCTCCGTCTTATTTTACGTGATTTTTTTAATTTATTAGAAGAAAAATATTATATTACTCAAATTAAAAATAATTTATCTTTAAAATTTTATTTCTACATTTATTGAAAAGATTCTTAGTCATATAAGTATCTAAATTTTAAATTATAATTTTTTAATATTTTTTTAACATAATATCAAATCAAAAGATATCGCATAAAGTTTATGAGCCGGAGAAAATATTTTATTTATTTTTAATTATCTATTATTCAAATTGAATATACTGATGTCAGCCTGTATTAGCTCAATGATGATAGACTTTGGTTAAGCTTGGGTTTTTCCTTTTTTTTCCGTTAACTAAGGATAACTTATTTTCTATTTTAGTGGATTTTATTTTTTTATAATATTTTTAAAATAAATTTGATATAGTAGGTTAGATTTGATTTACATTAAAATAATGTTGATATCATTTTTAGCACTATTTTAAGGTAAAAATAAATATTATGAATCTTAGATGCCCTTAACTTTTAGTTGACTACAAAATATTAACATTAAAACTTTTAGTTAATAAAAAAATATCTTTTTTATGTAATTATTACAGAAACAAAAAATTACTTAACCATACTTTAATGGGGAATCAGTGGTATATTACCTGTCTACTCCTTATTGTGTCAAAAATCCAACAGTATTCATTAGATAAAATGACTTTTCTCTTATGTTTTTAGGTGAAATAGAAATTTAAAAAAAGATTGGACATTCCCCACTTAGCATGTCAATTTTGAAACAAGTTAGTTTTCCACTTAATTAACTTATGTTGTAGAGACTAATAAGCATGTCAATGTTGCATAGACTAATTGCATGATGATGTTGAGACTCGTAAAAATACGATTTTTTGGTTTAAATTTAAATATTCAACTCTTGAATATGAAAAAAGAAAGTTTGATTAGAGTGTAAAGTTTGATTAGAGTATTTCCTCTTTAAATCAATAACAATTTTAACAATTCAAGTGTCATATTAAATATGTCGACTTTAAATAGGAAGAAATCCCAATATCACATTAAAAATACTAAAATATAAATTAATTTCTCGATTTCTCTTTAATTTGTTTGACTTGAGAATTACGATATTTTATTACTAACTTTTAATATTGCCCAAAGAATTATGCCAAATTATTGAATGTGCGTTGCAGCGTTAAAACACAATTAGCCAATTTAACATATTGCATCTGTAATTAGGCATTAAGTCGAACTAATCAAATGACCTTTTACTTTTTGGTAAATTAAAGTAAAAAAAGTCTAAGTAGTGAAGGTGTTATAATAATTTGTAATATGGTGGGGTTTTATCTGAAGTGGAGAAGAAAGACTTAAAAAGAAGTTTCTAAATGTAATTAAAAAAATGAGTGGAAAACAGAAATGCTTTCTTTCATCATTTTATAGTTTAGTTGGAAATGTTAGAAATTTATTTATCTTGAAAAGTTTTTCTATGAAATAACATTTTTAGAGAGCAGTCGTGTTTATTTGTCTAACTAATTATAAGAAATACTTTTATTAGTACTGGAGCAGCAGTTTGTGCTACATGGGGATTAATTTTTCCAAAGCTTCCATAAAAAGTAACAAATATTTTTAGCTTATGGAAAACATATTTTATTATTATTCAAAATACTTCTTCAATTTCAATTTATTTAACCTATTTTAACTTGATATGAATTTTAAAAAAATAAAAAATCTTTTAAATCTTGTGATCTTAAATTAAAAATATGTCAAATATAAATTATAATAAATATAATCATGATTTACTTACATCAAAAATCATCGAAGAATTATAAAAATATTCGACGACTATACAATATAGCTTACTAAAGATCATAGAAAGTATACACTAATATCTCATATAGATTACTTATATATGAGTTATACAACAACAATAACAACATTACACCAATGCCTCAAAGGCTCCCGCCCATTACGGGGTAAGAGGGGTTGAAGTACGCAGCCTGACCCCTATGTTTAAAAACATAGCGCGATTGTTTCCAGATGACCCATGATGAGCATGGAAAGTTGCATTGACTAACTGCTACTTGTGAAGTACAGACAGTTTAAAGAGTCATTTTGTTTTATTCCATCATACTCCAAAGCCAAAAAATAGTGAATCTTTGGCTCCATCCAAGATTGATGAAAAAACATGAGCTATACAATGAATATATATTATGATACACTCAAAACTGAATATAACTTGACTATACATAAAATATACACTACTATATATGTTTATATAACAAATGACTTTTTTTTAAAAATAATTACTCTGATCTAATGACTGTGAACTATCTACCGTAATTATCCCAAAAAAAAATACCTTCAGGATTAGAAAATAATTGGTACCGAGTAGAAGTAGGAATTTAATTTTGTTAGAGTATAGATAGGACTCAACTCGTCTTTACTCCAATATTTTGTAAATTAAAATACATTTTAAAAAGATAATTAATACTAATTACTTACAAAACAAATATTCATCTTTGAAATATTTACCTAATGGCGTACAAACAATGTACAAAATTTAACTTCCAAAATTGTATACATTTGCACAAAATATATAGTAGCTGAATATTTAAGCAGAAAAAGTCCAAATTAGCTTCAAGTTAAAGCTATTCTCTTCACTCATAAAACTCAAAAATGTTCTCTCACCCTGCATATAGCGGGAGCCTTATTGTACCTTTCTCTTGAATATGGCTCTACGAAACCAACAAATCGTTGATTGTCCAAGCTTCAAGCTCGTAATAGTGAGTGATGGCGGTACTGGTAAGACGAGTTTCGTCAAAAGGCATCTTACTGGTGAATTTGATCGAAAATACGAACCCACTATTTGTGAAAAGGTTCATCTATTATATTTCTTCACGAATTTCGGAAAAAATCAGTTTAATTAGTGGGATACATCTGGACAAGAGAAATCTGGTGTTCTTCGTGATAGTTACTACATTCATGGCCAATGTGGAGTTGCCTTTTTTTGTTCTTAGCTAGGAGGCTTGCCGGGGACGATAATCTGCATTTTGTGGAGTCGCCTGCATTTGCTCCTCCACCAGAAGGATTTTTAGACTTAAATGCGCGAAAATGGAGGGAACAAGAGATTTTGAATTGCATTCGTCTGCTGCCACTTCCGGATGAAGATGATGATCTAGCCGATGATTTACAAGCCTTTGATGAATAGAAAGGATCCTTGTATAGCTAAGCAGTGATCGAGTTAAGAATTTTTTTATATTTCTAGCTTTTAATCTTAAGGATTTGTTTGATGCTTTCTAGTATTTATTGTAATTTTAATGCTTTCTATTTATTGTAAGGTTATCATGATTATCATTATTATATAGGATTGAGTTTTTTTAAAAGAAATAAATAAGAGAAAATTATTAAAGTTACAATCTTATTTGTTAAATTTTAAATTAGTAAAAAATATATTCTTTGTAATACTCCATCAATATATCTTTATGAGCTTGATCCACTATGATTTTTCGTCCATACATTGATACCTTATCTAATACACTGTTGGTATATGATACCCTATTGGCTATTGGCATCTTTTTATAGTACTTCATCCGTATATTTTGAAGATGATTTTGGACTATTTGAGATGAAAATGGCTACGATTATTTCTGGAAGTTGAAAGCCCAATAAACAATTCTAATCAAGGGCCCATGACAATATTCTGGAAGTCCAAGTCTTATAACTCTTACTAACAAAGGGAAAAACATCAATAAGAATCCCAAAAAGCTTCGGTTTTGTGCATTATTTGATAGCAGATTCTATTCATCTACTTCTCAATTTTAGGCGATAAATTTCAGTAAATGTTGGGGTTTTGAAGAAAAAAATTGCAAAACTGATGATCTACACACACAAAAAAAACGCAAAATACAAATAAATATATCAAAAAAACTATTATTTTGATATGTCTATGGTGGTAGCATATATATTGTACGTCTGACATTTTTATGTGGTATTTTGTGTAATGATTATAAAGTGTATCAAAATATATTATATATACTGATATTATTTATATAAGCAGGTGGCTTACGTGCGGTGTACGTGCATGTAATTGTATTAAGAACTATAGATGTTATGAAATTTATTCCAAAAGTAATTCGTTGCATTTTATTTTAATACTATCATATCACATAAAGTAACATACATAAAAATACAGTTCACTATTTATTTCTCCCCTGTTTCCCAGGGTTTCACTGATTCAAAGCTTTCTTCTTCTTCTTTCTTTGTTGGTTGTCTCGACCATTTTGTTAGTTTCTTCCCCCTTTTTATTACTGCCCCAACAATTATTTTCCACTTTATACAAATAAATAATAAAGTAAAAATAGATATTTGAATATGTGATCTATCACAGAATCTGCACGCTCTTTTTCACTAAATATTTAAAGGCTTTAATTGTGTCATGGATGTACCAAAATAGATATATATACTGACATATAATATATTTTCGATGAAAGATGTTCATTTCTGCAATTTTGATTGATTGTAGCTTCAATCCCACGTCTCTTTAGTGCTTGATGATAACAATGTTGACAAATCTCTTTGTGCTAGTCAATGTATTCCTAGCATCACCATAAAAGCTGATGACCTACATAGACAAATACATTCATATATATAAGCAAAACACAACTATATCTATTATATTTTTGATACATAAATAGTGCATACATTAGGAAATAAAAGTGTATATTGTATGTATAATATATCAAGTATGCACGTCGGTTGTATGTGTGGCATTTTGGGGTAATGATTGTAAAGTATATGAAGTGTACTATATGTATCCACAATATTTTATGTGTTGATACAACTGAGTTAAGATAATAAGAGTGAAAACATAAAAATTAACCGTCCAAAGACAGATATATAAAAAAAGTGTAATAAGAAATAAATATTACTTTATTTCTTTTTGAAAGTGTCAGAGCAAATATGACCATTTCCGTTATGAAAATTCCTCTAAAAATAACTTTTCTAATTATATTTTAATTTTACATAAAGAAAAACCTATTTATACTCAAACAAATGCACCAAGTAAATGTTCTCTTTCAATCACAGTTAATAACACTATCTTAAATTGAGTTGTGATTTTATCTTACGGTATAAATACATAAAATCAACAATATATGATTATCTAATAGTTATTGATCGTAATTATTCATTATTACTCCCTTCGTCCATCAATAATGGTTTATTATTGACTCGACACAGAACTAAAAAGCAGTAAATGATGGAATAATTCTACCAAATTACCCTTTGAATACAATAAATACAATATCTTATAAAATATAATACGAAAATAACTATAACGGACAAGTAAATTGAACATGACAGTTTGAATTGGAAGTATAGTAGAAAATAACAGCACAACAGGAAAACATATAAACACTTTTAGCAACTTTAATCAAATTTTGAGGACAAACGTAGATCAAAAGAATGATTCGGACATCGCACTTGACAAGTTGTAATCACAGAAAAGCCCAACGGCCGACAGCTAATAGAATACAAGCAAAGTACAATATGATCTCGTTTCGAACTATAATCGGTAAGATTTAAAAAAAACTCCATACATTATGATGGATTGACAAGCTATTCCTCTAAATTGATACGCACACACAGAAAAAGGAACAGGACTAAAGCAAAGAGCAAAGACATAGCAGTGGGAAAGCATTCTTCAGACAGCAAAGAGCAGAGACATATCAGTCAGGAAAACAAGAATTCATTTGCTTTACTAACTTGAACCAGTCAACTAAAAAGATAACGAATCAAAAGAATTATACACATGAGTAGAAAAATTACATGAGTTCATCAATACAACAATCCAAACAAACAAAAATGGGATAAATCTATGATGCAGACAACCAAAAAAGCTTAACAGATGCTGATACCAAATCAGTTTATGTTTGGAAGAAAACAAATTGATGTTGTAAGCCTGACTGATCAAGACTTACAAATTGTAAGCAGATAACATCTACAAGGAATCAAACTTTATCAAACAAATCAAATTTTTAAATATCTCAGCTTGTTTTTAAGAAACAATATCGTATCCACACTTGTTTAACTCCTAAGAGTTAATAGTACATAGGAATGCCAAGAATAGAAGCTAACTTTCTTCACTTTTCAGAAAAATTTAACAGTATGAGGAACAATATACTTGTAGCCCAAAGGAAATTTGAAATCTGAGACAAACTAAACAAGGGCCATAGTAAAATAATCCAATCAAGGTACTAATCAGGACTAGAAGACATGAAATTCTCAAAAGTAAACTATGACTTGTTTAAACTTTAAACATTAATAAGCAAGTCTTATTTAAGCATGGACTAAACAGTTATTGAAGAAAGCCGAGAGTAAACGCAACTAAACCATGGATTCACATGCCATTTCAGAATCACTGGAATAACCAGAACCAGAATCTAAAATAGAAAAGAAAAGCAAAGAGCAACATACTTCTTCACATATTCAAATTTATTTCAACAGAGAATCTTCAGTTCATATCAGGGAAACTTAAACTCTTGGAGCAAGCAAAGGACAACATGAATTCCAGAAGTCAGTTAACAACAACACAACATTGAGTAGTTTTAACGCGACAAATCCAGTCAAGAGAGAACGAAACAACTAAACATCAACACGGCATATGAACTTCATTCACGATTGAACAATTCTATTCGAACAGAAACAAAGATGGATAAGACTAGGAGTATTATCTTTTTCGTGGAAGCGAACTGGGACGACGACGAGCTCGACGAAGCTTCGACACCACAGCAAAGCATTTCGAATTCCTTGGCTCAAGAACAGATGGTCCTGTTTTCGCTGTCGAACTCTTTTATTTTTTCGAAGTAATTACTGCCTTATCGCAGATTTTCGACTTCGTCCCCCCAAAAATGATTAAGGATTGAATTTCGCTCTGGTTTTTTCGAGATTCAGAACCGCCATTAACAATGAGGAGAAGGTCCAATTTATAGGGAACGACTAGGG
>JAOTQR010000092.1:24061264-24105703 GCA_025774065.1 Solanum ossicruentum | reverse complement strand
AATTCCTATATGAAGAGGAAGAAAGAAGAAGAAGATGAATAGTAGCTCGCTTTTAGAGAGAAGACAGAAATAATTGTTAGAGAGAGGCTTTTTTTCGTGGTACACCCAATTAATTGGGTAACCTTCACGGCGATAGCGCTATATATATTAATGATATTCGGATATTTGCAATTACACAAAATATAAGTATACATGGAAAATAAACAGTAGCACCTAAAATTTGGATCGGGATTCCAAATTGCAGCTGCTAAAATATTATCAGGCTCCAATACCTAACCGTTCATGGCTTATTAAATAGTGATTCTTCTATAAAAGAAAAAAAAATCATTCCACAAAATAATGATAAGAATCTTTAATTTAAACTAAAAGGGATAAACAAACTCCTATATTAAGATCATGGGAAATTCCAAAAAATTGACAAGTCATCCACTAGAGATCTCTAATCATTAGGGTACCAAAACAACTGATAAATTATCATGGCTGCCTTCAAAAAAAAGCTTTCTGAACAATTTGTTTAGCCAATAATGTCAAATCTGAATGGTCCTCTGCTTCATATATGAACTCACACACTTCTTGTGGACTTAAGCTTTCAAATATTCCATCAGATGACACAACCAAAAACTCATATTTTGAAGTTAAATTTACCCAATCTGTCACCTCTGTAGTAGCTATGACTCCATATTTTTTCAAAGGAACATCACCAATAGCTCGAGTCATCGCTAAATTGCCATTGACACGAGGAACAGAATTAGTATAAAAATTGATTTTACCTCCAGAAGCTTCAACCCTAGCCCTCTCATCCAATCGATACCCATTATGATCTTCTGTTAACTCTTTGGCCGATTTTCGAGAGAAAATAAACGCCTTCGAATCGCCGACATTGGCAACTAAGAGATGAATTTTGTTATATATGAGAGCAACAACTGCAGTAGATCCAGCATGAAGTTCGTATTCCAGAGCAAATTTGGTGGATTCTGCATCGATTTCTTCGATCGTTTTAACCAACGACGATTCCAGAAACTCCATATAGTTGGAATTCTGTACGCCGTAAATCTTCTGGAGAAACTTATCTAAAAAAATCCATGACGCCATCTCACTAGCTTCTGATTCACCATGACCATCAAAAACTGCGACAATTCCATTGGTACCTCTCAATCGAAGAATTTTAAGATCTACGTTGCACACTACTCGATCCTCCTGGTATGATCTTCTTCCTTGAATTGACGCGAAGTGACAATTTTGAGTTGAAAATGGCGATATTGTTGTATTTGTAACGAAATCTTCTGCAACAATCAGGGTCACGCTTATGGTTCATCAAAAATCCAATAATGCAAGCAAAGAAAAATCCATATATGAATGTACGCTTCATGATTCAAGCTTAAAAGAGATAAAATTATTTGATTTGTTTGGGTTCACGGTTAGAAGAAGGATTAAGAGTATGTTAATATAACAACAACAACATGCCAGTGATATTCCATAAGTGGGATATGGGGAGAGTAAATTGTACTCAGACCTTAGCATTGATTCATAGAAGTTGAGAGGTTGTTTCCTAAAATCCTCAGCTCAAAACCCATAAACAGAAAAACCAGATATGACAAAAACCCATAAGCAGAAAGATAAAACAGCAAGTGTGAACAACAATGAATCGCACATGACATTAAGTAACTATAATAAAACTAACATATATTAACTATATGTTAATATAGTTTAACAAAAAATTAGAGTATGTTACCATTTATATGGCAGATACGTTAATACAACCTAAATTTGACGTGTTTTTTTGCCACCCTTTACCCTCTCAACCAATAGGAGCAGCTTATTGCTGCTATCCATGTTGGCCAATAAATTGAGAGATTCAGTTTATTATTTTCATCCCCAATATTTTTATAGAGTTTCATTTAGATACTTAAACTTGTTTAAAACAAATATTTTGGGCAATTTTGTGAAGTATATCGAGATGACAAATGAAACAAATAGAGGAGCCTCCCAGCTATTTCGACTGTTCTTAATTACCTCATTATTTAAAAAAAATCTAATAGACATTCCATCACTTATTATTGAATAAATAAAATTTCTTGATTACTTATATAATAAATAGAAAACAAAATGATATTTTTTGATTTTTTTAGGTATAAAATGAAGATTAATTTAATTGTATGTAGCCTATAAAATCAACTCTAGTTTATTTCTATCCACATTTATTATTGAATAATTTTTTTAGTAGTAGAGACACGATCTTCCAACGCTCTTATGAGCACTTTGGTTTAACTATCAACTTGGAGCCATGTTGGGATGTGAAGCATTTTCTGCTGTTCACTAGTAAAGTCATCGTTCAGTCATTTTTGTCATTAATTTAAAAAGTATAAATGGTTCATCTAAACTATCATATTTGTACACGTTTCATGTCCAAACTACTTTAATATTTCCTTTATATACCTAAATCAACACATAATGTGTATCAAAACGCATCTAATTACTTGGTTGCTACTTCATCTAAAACACGCTCCAATTCTTAAATATTTGAATCTTCTTTTCCAAATAATATTGCGGAATAATTATCTTTTTGAATCTCTTTTATAAACTATTTATTGTTTTTTCATTTTTTATTTATTACCTATATATTCCAAATATACAATTATATATGTATACCAACTGCATATATATAATTATTTTGACAGATATACATAGCTAATTCAATAGATATACATATACAATTCGTCTCTCTCATCCCTCTCTCTATCTTGCTCGCCTCTCTTCCCCTCTTTAGGTCACATATCCGAAGTTATGCATGTAATTATGTAAAATATAGTTATTTAACTATATTAAGTTTCAAACTGATGTTATTTATGAAAATTCCTCTTTTCAAAACATTGTATATTTTATATAGCTAAGTTTCCTTATAATGGCAAGAGGCCTTTCATGTGTCTAATTTTATCGGCCCAAGTTGAGATGGGCTACAGTTGTTGAGCCCAAACGAATTTTCTGGAAGAACTCACCTCCAATTATCATTGTCTCACTCAATCTCGAACCCTAGATTGTTCATTCCATACAGATCGGAGAAATCACCACTGAAGCTCAGCAGAGATGGGGAAACAACCCGTTAAACTGAAAGCTGTTGTTTACGCTTTATCGCCATTCCAACAGAAGGTTATGACAGGTCTATGGAAGGACCTTCCCGGTAAAATCCATCACAAAATCTCTGAAAATTGGATCAGCGCTACTCTCTTGCTCGGTCCTCTCGTCGGCGTCTACTCGTAAGTACTTCGATCAAATAAATCCAATCAATGATGAAATCGGCTGTATGAATAATCTATATTCGGACCTTTTAATTTGGGATCGTTTCATTCATTATTCATATAATAGCATGCAAATTTCTAATCAAACAAAACAGACTTCTGGTGAACTGAGTGTTAATTTACATTTAAATTCCTCTTGTGGCTTTCACCTCAGTTCTTCTCTCAGGATCTGATTCTGGCATCCAAAGTAGTCGTTAACAAATCTGTTCCACTTTGAATACATATCTTTACATTTATGCCGGATAATTTCATTGATTGAGTTGCTTGTTTGCAATATATGATAGTACGTAGCTGATTTGATTCTCGTGTGATCAATCAAATCAGCTAAATTCATTCAGGCTACAGTAGGATTCTAATTTAGTGAGTGGCTAGATGAGCACGTTCCAATAAATTTTGTATCAAAGGATGCATCAGACTGTTAGGCTGTTTTCATTTACCTATGTCACACGTCCTTTCTCTCGGGATTTGAAGCTGGGTGTGCTTTGAGAAGGCTTAGATTGGCAGGGCCATTCGATAGTTGTTTGGTTAATAGTATGTTGAGCGCATTATGAAAAGATCTGAAGGTGCATGTTGATCTGGTCTTCCTAGATGTTGCTTAGTTTAGACTAACCCATGGAGAACTAAGTTTGAATCAAATTATTCTTGCCTGCTTACGAATATGTTTTCGGATATGCTTTACTGTAAAATGAATGGAATCCATAGCTAGCTTAGAATGAGGAAGTAGTTGCTCAGGCTTAGAGCACGGCATATCAGTGTGTCTAGAGGTAGCTGGTAGCTGCTAAGACGACCCATGAGACATCCGAAGCCTTTGCACGTTATGAATCGTCCCTTCGTTTATTTAGCTGAAAGGCAACTAAACAATGCCAATTTAAACTTGTTGAAGACATTTGCTTCAAGTATTTGATTTGTGAAGCTGAGATCAGTGGGCTCTAGAGCATTCTTATAGATTGAAAAGGCAAAGTTAACAAGATTTTCCTTTTGGGTGGGTTGAGTAGGAAGTGTTGCACATTGGTTCTTTTGAGTAGAAAAAGAACCGATAAATCTGAAGTTAGTTTGAATATGTAAGATGTAGTATTTGAGAAAATGTTTGAAAATGGGTAGATAATTACCTACTTTCACAAATCACACAAGTGTCTATACTATTAATTGTTCAAGAACATATTACCAAGTTTACAACTCTAGTCTCATATCATGTCTTTGTAATTGAATCTTAACTGAAATGTTCTTTTTTTTAAAAAAAAATCACAATTCGTGTGGTGAAAATGAATGTGATTTAATTCTTTCTCCTCTATTTTCCGTATTCTATTCAACTTTGTCTCCAAGCAAGTGGAAGTAATTGCTTAGTTATTTTATGTTGTAATTTGTTTCAAGTATAAGATGTTAATCGAAAGAATTTTAGCTGCATTCAGGCATAGAGTAGATTCACTTGTACACACTAGAAGACTGTTGAAGGTTATAAAGTAAAGTAGGCTATAAGTTCTTCTAAAAATAAGTAGGGCAGAGTTATTATCATAGAAAAGGCAGGGTAAAGTATAAAACACAATTTAAAAAAAAGAAAGAGAGAGAGAGAGAGAGAGAGAGAGAGAGAGAGAGAGAGAGAGAGAAGGTAATGCTGCAAAATGAGACGTTTCTAGTCGTTCCTTACATAAAATGAGACGTTTTGTTGTTACATGATATGTTTAACATATGATATGTTTAACATATAATAAAATTGAAGCAACCATCAAAACAAACATTGTATTTAAAGTAACAAGATAGTTCTATATATAACAAGCATCCACAAGCTGTAACGTAGGATTTAGAAATGCATATGCTGTTGGTTCATTAATCATGTATCCGTGGTTTTTGTGGTTGCTCACATGGTGTTCCTTTTTGTGTGCAGGTACGTGCAGCACTACCAGGAGAAGGAGAAGTTAGAACACAGATACTAAACTTCTGTTTGTCTTTTGTATGGAGAGGAGCCTTTTTACTATTTCTGTGTTGAACAGGAAATAAGTCCTCCTTTGGAACTTCTACAATTGTGGAGTAAATGCATAATTGCATTTTGGTCTTTTGAAACATTTGTGCGTCCTTAAACTTGTACTAAGTTGGAGCTTCTCAAACTCGATTTTTTTGCTATTACATCAAATGTTACATTCTCCCCCTTGTACTGAAATAAAATGAACTCGCTATTGGCTCAATAATAGAATTCCAAAATGTGCAATGTCTGTGAAAATACAAATATTTGGGCAATCTGGCCGTTCAATGATCTTGATCCAAATGACGAAAAAATGTATGTGAATTGTAGCTACCTGAACAGAGGCTGCTAAGCACCTAGTTACCAGCTTTTCTAAATATTGGTTAAAAGCAGCCATTTGTAAGTCAAATAAACTCCTTTGGGCATTAACGTATTATCAGTTAAAAGTGAAATATCAAGATCCTCAGAATTTAGTTAAAAGAAGACGCAATGTACTTTTAAGCCTGCTTGACATGATAGTATTGATTCATTAAAGATACAAGCTCTTAAATCCAAAAAAGAGTACAAAGAAATAACTAAAAACGTTCAATTGGATACTGATAATCATGCAAAGACGGAAATTCAAGTAAACAAAGTATCATTCAACAAAGTAGAAAACTAAATGTGCTATTTGAAGGATTATGCCACTTCAATTCCCTAAGAAGATGAAAGAAAGGCCCTTCCAGGTTGACGTGCAGCTAGTGGACCATGGTTGCCGAGAAGCTGCAAAAGCAAGAGAATCCACAATGAGTTCTCACAGCCAAAATGTGCTTGCAGATGCATGAATGAGCAAAGCAAAAATATGTAGTTTACAATAAGGAGATGAATAGACAAACCTTTGCATTCACACCATCTGGGACAATACGATTCTCTGACTTGTATTTCAGATAATCAGTACGGCTGAACTTGGTGAATCCCCTGAGAATCAAATTAACACACGTGAGATTCAAGCATTTCTAACTATCTAAAACGACCAAAATTATACACAAATATCAAGCTTCAACAGGTAGGCCAGATCCTTTATCACTCAAATAGCACTGAATTCTAGACAAGAATCGAAGGATACAGACAAAAAACCAAGACATCATGAAACTTTACTAGTCTCAGATGTAACAAGCGCACGGAGCTCATACCTCCATAGTGGAAAAAAGACAAGTTTTGGCATTGAAAGGCAGATGTTTGAGTAATTTACTGTAGGGTGGTTTCTTTAAATGAATCTTCCTAAACTGAATAGCTAATTGAATCAAATATAGCCCTTCTTACACAACAATCATAAAGTACCAGGTAGTCCTTAAATGGAAAAAGTAAGGTTTACAAACAAATCAGTAGCATAAAATACAATGTGAAACTTCAGATAGAATACATACCACTTTCTGCTGACAATGATCTTTTGACGGCCAGGAAACTTAAACTTAGCACGGCGCAGAGCCTCCTGGGCATGGTTACTGTTTCCATCTTTGCAACGAACAGAGAGAAGAACTTGACCAATTGCAACACGAGCACAAACACCCTGGGGCTTACCAAAAGCTCCCCTCATGCCAGTTTGGAGTCTATCAGCCCCAGCACACGACAACATCTTGTTAATTCGCAAAACATGGAATGGATGAACCCTGACTCTGAGGTGAAAAGCATCCTTCCCAGCAGACTTGGTCATGTACTTGTTGCAAGCAATACGGGCAGCTTCAAGTGCCTCACTTGATACATTCTCCTTCTCCCAACTGACCAAGTGCACACAGAAAGGGAACTCATCAACTCCCCTTTTCTTCATGCCGACATCATAGATTCTGATCTTTGGATCAGGGACACCACGGCAAAACCTTGATTTTGGGTAAGGCTTGTTCTTAATCTGACGATAACATCTTGCAGGTCCTGTCCAAAAGAATCCAAACCATCACAACCATGGCCCAAGATGGAAATGTGCAGGGAAAGACAAGCACAGGGACTCATTGTGCACTATAAACAACATCATCACAACAAAAACATACCCAGAGGCTAAAAGTAATCATCACAATACAATATATGCTGAGGCTAACCATGTCATGAGGGGAATTTCAGTAATAAAATTACTGACACCAGAACTCTGAATATGTGTTTCAATACATATATTAACAATAAATAACAAACTAATGATCAAGGCTATAAAAGTACCTATCTTATATAAAATAAATGCAACTTATGAAGTAATTTGTGTTCATAGTACAAAGTACTTCTATTCTCACAGACATAACGTAGTGATTTTTCTTTGACCCAAAGAAATTAAGAAATTGTTCCTTCCATTTTCCAAGCATGTAATATTCTTACAAAGACAATATTTAATTTTTCCACGGTTCATTAGTCTTTATCAATACTAACTTGGTAGAAAAAGAAGAAGCTAACTTCGCAAGCAAATGTTTCATGAAGGCTACAGAAACTACCAAAAGCTACCCATTTTACCATGACATGCCTCATTATTAATAGATATTATAGGTATCATTATTAAAGGATTAGTTCATAATCATCAGCTTCATATAGAACGGCAAACTAACAACAACAGTCCAAAATCTAAACACATAAGAGCTCCTTTCTGGACCTTTTTACTGCATAGGTCTATCAGAATCAATTAAACCACCCAAACTCCAAACAAACTAATTTTTCAATCAAACATAAAAATGAACAAAAAACAAAACTAGTCTATATCAAATGAACACGCACAACAATTATACAGGGCTTTCACGCAATCAAAAATGATTCATATATCAAACATGGTACAAAAATCCAATCATATAAATACCAGAAATGTTAATCTGTTAATGGATATATGCATAATCGCACGATTTTTTTCAGATCTGCTGAATAATACATTATAATGCTATTGAAAAATAAGAAAAAGGAGATTAAGACGAAGCGACTTACTTCTCCCCATGGCTAATCAATTGGGTCGTCACCGCAATTGATCTGCGGCTTAGAAATTGTTTGTCGAGAACAAGAAAGAAAAATGCCCTAATCCTTAAATAGGAGATGTATTAGGCTTAGATATTTTTGGGCTTACGTTCGGGCATGCGTCACGCTAGATGGGCCTGGGCCGACATGGTAAAACAAGCTAAGCCCGTGTTTTGGCATAAGTTACTTGACCCGTTCTTCATCTTGTAATATACTACATTACAAGTCAAGAAGGCTAAGTTTACTATTACCCGGATGTACTGTAACAATGAAAAGATTCATTTTGTTCAACGACTGATTTGGTATAGTTGCATTGTTATTTTAATATTTTTTTCTCATTTTTTACTGTATTATTTAATAATTTATTGTATCATTTATTCTATCCTTTCATGGTATTTACCATATTTTCTATAATTTTTTGTAAGTTTATCCTTCAAATTATGGATGTATCACATAATGTAACGTTAGAGTACAATACAATCTATCAAAATATTGTATTCATTGAAATAATATAGTATAATATAATACAATACAATACAATACATTGTAAAATAATACATGAAAACCATCAAAACAAAGTGTTAGGGTCATTTGATGACAAGAGGTAAGTTATTATATGTTAAACTATGCATAAATAATAGTTACTGTATAAAATTGTTTGATATATAATTTTATTATGAATTTTTCAATCAATTTTAAAATCAACATTTAATTACAAAATAAATTAAGAATATAGACAAGAAAAAAAAGCATTAAAAGGATCAACGGAGGCAAAATATTTAGTAACAAAGACAGCTCTATATTCATCTAAACCTATATCTAAAGTTGAAAAATACTTATAACTCCAGGATATACCTTCTGTTAATAATATTTTTTTCGTATCTCTGCCACAACAAAATAAAATTTGTCTGAGCCTTCAATTTTTTCAATAGTATATATATATAGAGTTTATAATAAATATGATCATATTTTTTATATATGAAAAATAATAAAAAAAACATAGGAAGTATATACGATGGCTATACAATTGAACAGCTTCTAGAAATAGTGGTAAAGTTTAAATGGTGCACTTAGGAATGGTCATTTGAGTAAATCAGCCACTGAAGTAATATGTATGGGCCTTTCGATTACCCACCTAAAATTGGGTCCAAAAATCGGCCCATTTATTACTCTTATACTATTGAGCCTCAATTGATATGTATATATTGTAATCTTGTAGCTTTACAAAAGCCCTCTCAGAAACCCTATTCTCCTGCCTCCGTGTGCCTGTGCCGCCATGGATATTGACATTCCGAGGACTGAGCAACCGGCGGCAACCTTACCGCCGAAACCCAACTTTCAACCTTTGAAAGCCCACGAAATCTCAGACGGCCATGTCCAGTTTCGCAAAGTCACAGTACCACCGCATCGGTACACTCCGCTGAAGAAAGTATGGATGGAAATATACACTCCAATCTTCGAGCAGATGAAGATTGATATCCGAATGAACCTCAAGAAGCGTCGGGTCGAGCTGAAAACCCGAACAGACACGCCCGATATCAGTAACCTACAGAAGTGCGCGGATTTCGTTCATGCTTTCATGTTAGGGTTTGATGTATGTGATGCTGTTGCTTTGCTCCGTCTCGATGAGTTATATGTTGATTCGTTTGAGATCAAGGATGTGAAGACGCTAAGAGGTGAGCATTTGTCTAGGGCTATTGGTAGATTATCTGGAAAAGGAGGAAAGACGAAATTCGCTATAGAGAACGCCACTAAGACTAGGATAGTGATTGCTGATACCAAAATACATATATTGGGGTCTTTTTTGAACATTAAGATTGCTAGAGATTCACTTTGTAGTCTCATTTTGGGGTCTCCTGCTGGTAAGGTTTATTCCAAGCTCAGAGCTGTAACTGCTCGGGCTGAGATGCTTTAATTTTTGTTCCTGGTTTTATAGAATGTTTTAAGCATCAAATTTTGAATTTTGTTGGAAATTCTTCATTCATATATGTATTGTACTGATATCTGGTTTGGAGGATCTGAGACTGACCTCTAAAGTGGTTTTTACCAAGTTATGCATTTTCGAATAGAGATATTTGAATACTACCAAGTATGGGGTGATAATAACTGTGCATATAAACCGAGTTACTATCCGGGTTCTGATTGTAACTTTGTATCGTTGTTGTTCATGTTATCTTATACATTGTAACTTTGTATCGTTGTTGTTCATGTTATCTTATACATGTATATGCTGTATTATTATTTGCAACTCGTATATGGTTTGTCAGACTATGAAATGATTTTGTGCTCCCGGAGATGAGCCCATACATACTTTCCGGAGTTACTATCCCAGCCAAGTTTGTAGTTTAGTATCAATGTTGTGAGCCTATGCATACGAACTGAATTACTATTCAGGTCATGGTTATAACTTAGTATAATGTTGTGAGTATTATCTCATACATGCATATGCTGTATGATTATTCACAATTCTTATGTGCTTTGTTAGACTTTGAAATGATTATTGCGATAAGATAAGTTGGTCATGTTATCGGACTTTGAAATTAGGCTCTTGTGCATATATCCATGAACAGATTAATTTCTGGTATTTATATGATTGGATTTTTGTACCATGTTTAATATGTGAATCATTTTTGATTGCACGAATGTGAAATCTTGTCGCTTAGGTTTTTTTTTTGGTTCAGAGTTTGTTGCGTAAAGCCCTGTATATCTGTTATGTGAATCCAGTGTTTATTTGATATAGACTAGTTTTGTTATTTGTTCGTTTTTATATTTGATGATTGTGAAACTAGCGTACTTTGGAGCTTCGGTGTTGGAATTGATTCTGTTGATTCTGGAAAGGTCCAGAAATTTGTAGTGCTCTTATGTGTTTAGGTTTTGGACTGTTGTTGTTAGTTTGTGGTTCTATATAAAGCTAATGACTTTGAACTAACCTTTAATAATGAGACCTATTCATGTCCATTAATAATGAGGCATGTCATGGTAAAATGGGTAGCTTTAAGTTTAAAGTATGTGGTAGTTTCTGTAGCCTTCTTGACACATTTGCTTGCGAAGTTAGCGTCTTTTTTTCTACCAAAAAGTTGAGTATTGATAAAGACTAACGAACATGTAAGGATAAATTGTCTTTGTAAGAATATTACATGCTTTGAAAATGGAAGGAACTGTTTCTTAATTTCTTTTTGGGTCAAAGAAATATCACTTCTTTATGTCTGTGAGAATGGAAGTACTTTGTACTATGAACAGTTGACTTCATAAGTTGCATTGGTTTCATATATGTTAAGTTACTGGTGCATATGAATTTTGCTCTCTCCAAACGCTCTTTATAGGATTACATTCGGTATGTTGTTGAATGTTAGAGTACACATAGTTAAACAGCTCCTCTACCTTCTTGAGGTAAGTGTAAGGTTTCCACATACTCTATCCTCCCTATCCTCCCTACACCTCAGTTGTGGGGTTGACTGGGATTTTTGTTGTCGTTGTAGTAATAGTACCAGAATTGAATGTCTTGATGAAAAGTGTCTCCTTTCTTACCCATACCTCGTTCATTTCTCTGATTTCGATCTTGCTTGAGCTCCCTTTTGCCTTTCTAGACCTATGTTATTCATCATTTCACACCCCAATTTTTCCTACTGCGCTGCAATTATTGGGGGTGTCTTCATATTCTAGTTTTTATACGTGTACCTTAAGTGGAGAATTTTCGTTCTCCATCCCAACCCGAACTGTTTCCATTGGGGGCTTAAATAAGTGCGTCTTCACTTTTACTTCAGCCATACCAGGTCTGGTTCAGTTTTTTTGTAGCTTCATCTAATGCTAAAGGTGTGCCTACATCAGTGATGACTTCTTACATAATATCAGTTGCATATGAAATGTCGACTTGGGTAGAAGAGGTGCATTAAAGCTTTGATAATCTTGAACCGTGATTATTGTTCCTTTTGAGATTGTGGTTTGGGCATTTAACTCATGTCCTGTATCCCTAAAACAGTGTTCTTTTTCTTTGATTGATGGACGCAACATGGATCGTGATAGCATGATAGTAGATGAACCTCTTTTGGTTTAGTCACAATGAGAGAATTATATGTTCAAGTAGTAGCACCTGTATAAGTCCGCCATGGGCCCTGGCTTTTTTCTTATTTGCGATGTTTACCTAAGTGAAACATCCAAAAGATAAAGAGTAAAAAACAAAAAAAGTAAGAAAAAAAGCCCTACCCGCCCACTCACACGAAAAAGATATTTAAAAATATTTTTTTAAAAAATCAAATTATTTCAAAGTTAAATCTAAAATTTGGTATAATCGAATTTCAGTTTAAAAGTCAGAGTTCAATTTAAATTTGCAAGTCAAATCTTAGTTATAAGTTAAAGTTGGGTTGCAAGTCAAATCTTGGTTAGAAGTTTTCACATTAAGTATGGGGATAAGGTTCGGTTGATTTTTATATTAGAAATTATTTTTTTAAAAAATATTTTTTACTCTATAGTAAAAAAATAAAAGATATTTTCTAAAAAAATATTTTTCACTCACCAACTAAAACACCCATAGGAGGGCTAAATTAGGAAGATCAAAATGGATTAAATTAAGTTGATCCATCTATTTGATATCTCTGGTAATAACACAAACTTCATTCCAAATAAGTATAATTGAGCCACCAAATTACCAATAATATGATGGTGATTGAGTATGATTTTTCAACGCATGCTTTCTATTATTCATATCACACTTAAAAATTTAAATTCATCGATTTGACAGTTGTCTAAGTGCAGTTTTACAAAATTATTCTGATATTAATGCAAAAATAATTTCTTATTTATCATTTATATCAGTTGAGTAAAAGAAATAATCTTTTCATACTTTCTATATATAAAAATAAAAGTAGAGATTTTATATATATGAAAATAAAAATCTCTCACAAAAAAAAATATAATATTAAAAATAAATTTGTAAAAAGTTCCAACATTAAACCTTATCTTAATTAAATTAATATATCATGTCAATTTCCCATGCTTTATTGGGGACCATGTGCTTCATTCTTTCTTTTTGTTTTTTGTATTTTTCTTTTCGACCTCTTCTTTCATATTCCTTTGGGCATTTTTGTTTCTTCAAGCATGACTAGCAAACAGAGTGCTTGTATAGGGAATCCTCATAAGAATTCACCAAATGACAAAAGACAAGTATATTGGGTCAAAATAAAATGTTTTTTTCCTCAATTTCCCATCTAGTGTTTAATATTGATATTGGAGTTCGATTAAATTTGAATTTGTTCATACAAGATAATGCTTTCAACAAAATTTATTTCATCTTTTTTTCTTTTGAACTAGTAATCTATCAGAAATAATTTTTCTATAACACATGAATAGAGGTATTTAATTTATTTTCCTTAGTCTAGATTATGAAATTACAAAAATTATTGAAATGAGTAACGTTTATGGCATTAAATATACACCAAGTAAGCCTTCAACCATCCACCTCTAAAAGGGAGTTGTAATTGCCAACCTATCCTTCATGTGATCCAACTGTCATTCACAAGTGCAAACTTCACTTCACAGTACATTTATGTATTTTTATTATTGTTACCATTTTTATAAACTTTTCAGGTAGCTTTGTTTGGTACTTCAAATGGAGTAAATCACTGATATTATTTGTGAATTATATCGTGTTAACATTAAAGATATGTTTTATATCCCCAAAAAAGTGTACAAAGGTAATCTCTTCGTAGTTTTTTATTAAATTATTACTTTAAAAAAAAAGTTCAAATATCATCGTGGTTTAATATATTTAATAAATTGGATGATAATAATATATATTGTTAAATAATTAGTTTATCGATGGAATTATAAGCTTATAAGTATTTATGTGCAAATCCGACAGATAAATTTATGAATTTGGTGCATGAAATAAGTTAATATTGCTCTAAAAGAAATTAATTATTAAATTAAATTCATTGTTAATTTAATTTATTAATTAATATCTATAATCTTAATATAAGGAATTACATAAGTGTTTAATGGGGTGCATCAAAAAAAATATAATATTAAATCATTTAACCTTTTTTTTTTTTGCTAAGTACGTATTGGTCAACGACACCAAAAAAGTCGGTCTTTGCTTATCATCGACTCTCCTGGGCGTGCAAGTATTTCTCAAACCGAGTATTCTTTTTCAATACAGACAATTATTCTCTGTATTGTTTCAGCAACATAAAATTAAATTAAAAAAATAGACATAAATAAAATACATTTATGTTGAGTTAGGTGGTTAAATTAAATTAAATTTATAAAATAGAAGAAGCATATTCATTACAAAAATCCTGAAAATCTGAAAATCCGTTTTACCTTTTCTCCACCTCTCACTCTTCACTTTGTACTCAACACAGATCCAAATCTCTTACTCCTTCAGCTCAAGCTAAACGGGTCGGGTCAAAATGTGGTTACTGCAACTCGATGAATTCCATTTGAGGTTCATGGCTACTCTTAATTTGACTTCACAGCCTCAGCATTACTCCTAAAACTTGAAAGGGTTTATCGAATTTTTTATTTTTTGAGGTAATTCACTGCGTCTTCTGTATGTTTCTTGAATTTTATGTTTTTGTGTTTGTTTAGCTCGATTTCTTTTTGTTTTCTGCTAATTTTGGAGGCAGATCTGTGTGCTCCTTTGGTTCCAGTTTGATTGGCATTGTTAGATTGAACAGTCAATTTTTTTTTAAAAAAAATTTAAACTCCAATTCTTCAAGTTTTTCTTTTTTTTTTTGTGTAGCTTTTAAATTTTATTTATGAATAAATAATTAGGAAATCCATGTTGAATTCAGGAGAAATTTAGACCCATTGAGTGGAGGAGTATTAAACAGTGGGCGGAGCTAGGATTTTCAGTGAGTTGATTGAAATTATAAAGGAAGTACTGATAAAAACCAAAGGGATTCAGCATCTGTTGAATTTGTATACATAGTACGGTCGGTGGCGGGATTCTGAAAAATAGCCACACGAACTAATCATAGGGTTCAATATCTATTATATACATATAAAAATTATTTTAACTATATATAAATAGTAATATTCGATCAACCCCCTACTGAAGGGCTAGGTCTGCCCCTGAGTACGATTTCTGGCTCCACCCGTGGATTATTAAGTAGCAGGTCCATGTTGGGTTATGTATGTTCTTCGGCCTTCGCAGTTTGCTTCTTTGACAATGTGGAAATATAAAGAATTGAGAAAATTGAAAATGTTGTTGATCCTTCTTAACTGTATCATTGGATTATATTTGTCAAATGGATGCTTAGGATTCCCTGTTACTGGGACCTCATATGACTTGGGGTTGTTCAATAGTCCCAACTAACCCAACTTTGTTTGACATAAATATCACGAGGGTGAAAAACTTGTAATTAAATGGGTTAGTCTAGTCCCAGGTTGACTTTAAGTTTAAGGAGTGGTTATTTTCCTAACCTTCGCTTAATAGTAAATACTATCATGTGGGAATACTAAAGTGCTAGCTATTTGTATGTATTAGCTCTTGCTCTTCTTCTTCAAGGCTCTTTGTTCATGAAATCAAAAATGGAATATTTGTGAACTAATTTTTTTTTTGTGTGTGTTTCATCTTCTACTATATTCTTTTCTGATCACACTAATACTTCTGTTTTGAGCTGTTTAATATTGTACATGGTTCGGTATCTCTTTGCATCTTTTTTTTAATTTAGGTGTAAACATTCGTCCATCCGTAACATTTTTGCCTACTTCCTTGTACAATAAAGTTTTCATTGCTTTTGTCTTCGAAGTGATATTGCAAGTTTTCTGGTTTTACTTTTCCGTTTCTCTTTTGCATTTGTTTATTTCTTGATACCAGTGAATATGAGATTGAATAGCTTTTGAAGTAATTCTGTGTTGTTAGTATGGTGGATAAGATTTTTAACTAAGTCAGCAAAGCTTTCATCATATTATGTTATTTGACCGACTTTTTTTTTCTTTTTATGGTTCCATGAGAACATGATTAGTTTTATTAATCTTCTTCTGCAGATGGTGAAAAATTAGTAAAAGTACAACAATTACTATTTGGCACTCATAAGGAATTATATAAGTCTAGTTCATTGCTAAGTGCCTTTGGAACGTATGTGCAAACAGAAACATTAATTGGACACATATTAATTGTTATTTGGAGTCATCCAGTTTTAGTTCATGAAAATTTAGTGCAGAACTGCATCTGTAGACTTATTTCTTGAGGATATTTTCATAACTTTGAGTCTTTGACTGCAGATGATTGCTATGTCAAAATGTCTTTTTTTATCCTCTCCTTCTCTCTTTGGTGTTTGTTTGGTTCTCAAGTGGTTTATCTACTGTATTATTCCAGGACAACCATAATACTGGCAGCATAGTGGCCTTTAATCAGTTGAAGGTTTCCTCATGAGAATCTACTACGCCAATCAACTGCTACATTCTCTTTTTGTTGTAGCAACTCTTCTTTCGCTGTGCCTTGGTGATCTAAACTCAGACAAACAAGCCCTTCTTGACTTTGCTGCAGCAGTCCCACATGGCCGGAAGATCAATTGGAATCCTGCCACTCCTATCTGCTCCTCTTGGGTAGGCATTACTTGTAATAATGATGGGGCCCATGTGGTGGAAGTACGACTTCCAGGAGTTGGACTCATTGGTCCACTTCCAAAAAATAGTTTTGGGAAGATGGATAGTTTAAGGATTATCAGCCTTCGATCCAATCGTCTTAGTGGAAACCTTCCTTCTGCTATCACTTCACTTCCTTCTCTCCAATACCTTTTCTTACAGCAAAATAACCTATCTGGACCTATTCCTGCTTCTTTTTCAAATAAACTAAATGTTTTGGACCTATCTCATAATTTCTTCACTGGTAAGATTCCTGAAACAATTCAGAATTTGTCTCGGCTAACTGGTTTAAGCCTCCAGAATAACTTGCTTTCTGGACCCATACCCAATATCACTCTTCCAAGGTTAAGGCATATAAATTTAAGCCACAACAATCTTAGTGGTTCTATTCCATTATCCCTCCAAAAGTTTCCAAATTCCTCCTTTGTGGGGAATTCACTCTTGTGTGGACTACCCTTAAATCCTTGTTCAACTGTTCCACCACCATCCGCTTCCCCTCCCCGACCTGCACCTTCCCCAAACACTCAAGAAAACAGCTCAAAAAAGAAACTTAAACTAGGAGTTATTCTTGCTATTGCTGCTGGAGGGGTTGTGCTAATCTTGCTACTAGTTGCGATCCTGGTTTTGTGCTGCCTGAAAAAGAGAAGGGGCGATGGCAGAGGTGTGCTGAAAGGGAAATCTTCTGGTGGAGGAAGGAGTGAAAAGCCGAGGGAAGAGTTCGGTAGTGGGGTGCAAGAACCTGACAAAAATAAGCTGGTTTTCTTTGAAGGCAGCTCTTACAATTTCGATCTCGAGGACCTATTGAGGGCCTCAGCTGAAGTGCTAGGAAAGGGGAGTTTTGGAACTGCTTATAAGGCTATTTTGGAGGAGTCATCTACAGTGGTGGTTAAAAGATTAAAAGAAGTCATAGTGGGAAAGAAGGACTTTGAACAGCAGATGGAAATTATTGGTAGAGTTGGACAGCATCCAAATGTGGTTCCTTTACGTGCTTATTATTACTCCAAAGATGAAAAGCTACTGGTGTATGGTTATTTTTCCATGGGCAGCTTGTCAATGCTCTTGCATGGTAAGGCATCATATGGTCTAACCTTTCTCTATTAGTGCTTGATATAGTAATTTGATTCGCCCTTTGTCATTGACAACTATTAGTAAGCTTCTAACACAATACGAAATGCGCGCATGTAATGTCCTAAATATTATTGATCACTTCGTCCTTTGTCATTGCCTGCCTCCTTTTACCTACCATGGGTCCATGCAAAGTGTAGTTTATCACTCACACTATCTTGCTGTTTTTCTAACTTGAAAGCTGCTAGTTCTGAAAAATTTCATGCACGATATATCTATTATCTTTCCTGCAAGACTTCATGAGAAGTGAAATCATCCACATTCACTAACCTGCATAAACTTATCAATGTATACTGCCAATGACATTATGTATTGCTGATATATATATATTTTCTTTTGATAAACTGTATTGCTGATATTTCTGTTCTGTAATCCCTATCAAACCCCACTATCATTTAGGAAACAGGACTCCTGGAAGAACTCCACTAGACTGGGAGTCGAGAGTTAAAATATCTCTTGCAGCAGCAAAGGGGATTGCCCATATCCATTCAATGGGTGGTCCGAAGTTTACTCATGGAAATATTAAGTCCTCAAATGTCCTACTCAAGCAAGATATGGAAGCTTGTATCTCAGATTTTGGTTTAGCCCCTATAATGAACTTCCCTGCAGCCCCACCTCGTTATCCAGGGTACCGTGCTCCTGAGGTGATAGAAACCCGAAAGTATAGTCATAAATCAGATGTCTACAGCTTCGGTGTCTTACTACTCGAGATGCTTACTGGTAAGCAGCCAGTTCAATCACCTGTTCGTGATGACATGGTTGACCTTCCTAGGTGGGTCCAATCAGTTGTCAGGGAGGAATGGACATCAGAGGTTTTTGACGTCGATTTGATGAGATTTCAAAACATTGAAGAAGAGATGGTACAGATGCTGCAAATTGCTATGGCATGTGTTGTAAAGGTCCCGGACATGCGACCTAACATGGAGGAGGTTGTAAGAATGATTGAAGAGGTCAGGCAATCTAACTCTGAAAACAGGCATTCTTCAGAAAGAGAATAGATCCTATGATTCAAAAGTGCATATCCCTTGATTCCTTGGATTTCTGACTTACAATTTGTAATTTGATTCAATTCGATTACCCAGTGCAACAATTACATGTTTTCTTTCCCGAAATTTTCTCATTCAATCCTATTGACAAATGTATCTAGTGAAAGTGTGGATTTGTTTTCCTTGGGAGATATAGTGGACAATTCATCTTCCTTTTTCTTTTGGTACAAGAACTCTCGTCATTTATTCTAAAATTCAGTCTGCAGTGCACTTATTTACAATTGATATGTGGAATATGTCCAAACAATTTAATTTAGGTGTGTTAGGATTTTGGTATTGAAATCATTTTTGTGTCAATCAAACACCAAGTAATTTGTCTAATGAAGGATTTATACTATAATGTGTTTTTATATGTTTTATAGAATATGTTCCACATTTATCACTAATCATGCAACTAATATAGTTCTAGAATTGAACTGGTAAAGTTGCCGTCATGTGACCAAGAGGTCATGGGTTCAAGCTTTGAGAATAATATTTGATAAAAATGCAAGGTAAGGTTGCGTATAATAAATCCTTGTGGCCAAGTCTTTCTCCGGATTCAGACATAGCAGAAACTTTAGTGCATCAAATTTTTTTTTATTATTATTGAACTTCTTTGCACAATTCCTCTATATTAGAAACTATAAAATCGAACTTCATAACACTAAAAGTTGATAATCATGGAGTTTGAATTGGAAAACCAAACAACAAAATAGTTAAAGTTCTTAAAAAATAAACTAACATAATATAAAATTAAACTTCAGGACACATTTTCCTACTGTTTGATTGACTGTAAAAAAGCAGCAGCAATACTTTCCCGCTTTTTAATTCATCGTTAAACATTTAATAATTTACAAACACTGGCTAAAATTCAAACATTGGTCCTAAAAGTGGCTACCTAAGCTATGTGCACATTATGACTCCAGTAGACTATTCTAGAACATTGTTCTGGACCCCACTCTAAGAAATGTCTACGAATAATATTTCGTACACGTAAAGTAGGAATAATATTTAATTGGTCCACCTAATTTATTAACAGTTTTACGTGAATCGTAATAAAAAATTGAAAAAAATATATTGAAAATATTTCTAAAATTGATGAAAATTTAGAGATCGATTAAAAAAATATTTATTCATGCCAATATTAAACTTATTTTATTAAATTAAGTAATTCGTTTTCACAAGAATTACCATGTATATTTTTATAAATAAAATAAATATTTTAAAATTAAATTATTACTCCACTTATTTCCTTTTTTGGAATTTACTGAAGAGGAAAATCTGTTGGTATAAATTGAAGTTTGTAACAAAGGGACTATGGTTTACCTCTTCTTCCAAAGGATTGGCTCAAAACCTAATCCGAGCTCTGGAAATCTCTGTTTCTGGTGAATTCTATCAACTTTCTTCTTTCTTCAGGTACGTGTCTGCATATTAATGTTAACAAAGAAGATCGAGGATTTTTCACGTGAACAATCCGTTAGATCTCGTAATTTTTTCTGTTTAATTTTTTATAAGCTTCAGTTTTCTGATTATGTGACCTTAATTTGTGTGTGTAGTTGTTTTCTACTTTACTTGAATTCGGAGATCTGTGGAATTTGATGAAAAATAATTGTATTTATAATTGGTTAGGGCTTGGATTTGAAGGCATACGGGCTGATTTATGGCGTCGAAGCGCATACTGAAGGAGCTTAAGGATCTGCAGAAGGATCCTCCCACATCATGCAGCGCTGGTATGTCGGCTGTACCTCCTATTTTGCTTTCCATCTCTCGTTGGTGAGCTTATGTGCTAGTTTTGTTAGCTGAAGACCAATAATTAGGTCGTGGTTGAATTTCTCATGTTTTCTGCCGTTTTCGTTTGGCTAATGCTGCTAAGTTTAGAACAAGTCTGATTTGGTAAACAGCTGAATCTGTTTTGTGTTTCTGTACTAGCAGAGTTGCATGATTTAAATGCTTGTTTCTATAAAATTAGTGGCATTATCCGCCAGCGGTAGCTGAGTTGTCCAAGAGCTGAGTTGGAGTAGTGACATGCAAATATCAGTAATTGTGAACTAGGTGAATTATTCCCATTTGTCTATGCGTTGGTGGACAAGTTCATAAGATACATGTACTAGTTGGAGGCAGCAGGTATTGTTTGTTTGCTCAAGGTGTCTGTTAGTAAGCTTGGACACTTAATTATTATGAAGAGAACATTAGTGGCATCATTAGTAGGTTGATCCGTTGAGCGACAGCAGCTGAATGCAGATTTGGTTATCTTTATATGTATTGTTTGCTTTTAATTCTTTGTTATATGATAGTGGTGTCTGACCATCTCGTGCACAACCCTGGTTGTATTGCATCTTTATACTGGTGTCTCTTTCTCACTTCTGAGAGTTACCATTCAATATATGGCACTCTGAAGATTGTGAATGTTGATTATAATTGTATGTCAAATTTGTGTATCGTTTTTTGTTGTACGTCTCCTAATGTATATTTGTCATTCCTCTGATGTGGAATTGCTATGTTCTTTTAGATTTAAGATTGACTTTAATTTGGTGAGTGTGATTATACATTTGTTAAAGTGGGTACTTTGATCATATGGCTGTTATGTCAATACTAAATTACTTATTTCGTTAAATACAGGTCCAGTGGCTGAGGATATGTTCCATTGGCAAGCAACAATCATGGGGCCTACAGATAGCCCTTACGCAGGAGGTGTATTTTTGGTCTCTATTCATTTCCCTCCTGATTATCCTTTCAAGCCTCCAAAGGTAGGGCTATGCTCTAAGGAATCCTCGTCAGATCTGTGTCTGTTCCTTTACATTATATTGTTTTTAAGTTAGAGAGTGTCGTTTTGCATGAATTTAACCAAATACAAAGGTATCAACTGAATTCATCTTAATATGTGCATAGTGGTTGCTAATATAATTTCTTCTTTTCTTAAAATCAGTGGTAACTTTCATGGATAGCACCTCATTGGCTTAGCTGTGTCCATATACATATGTACTGATAGAATTGACTTATATTAACTTCAAATTACTGCCTACTTTGCCATCTCTAATTTTTTTAGTAGAATGTGGAATTCACCTTGGCATGCTGCCATCAGCCCTGGATCAGAGAGAGCGCTAGCATTTGAAATGCTGACATTTTGCTTGTCAGCAGATGGTTTTCTGGTTTACAAGCCGCAGAGACAACAAGTCCCATGGACATACATTGAGGAATACACTCAAATTGACAAATAGCTCCATGTACCTTTTGGAAAATTTCAGGAAGCCTTGGATACTAGTTGCAAAATTTCAGGAATCCTTGGATACTAGTTACTACTGCCTGTAACTTCCTTATGATCTTTTCCACTACTTGAGATGACATTTGAAGCCTTTTGTTGAGAAGTTTATCTTATGACATTTGAAGCTTTTTGTTGAAAAGTTTGTCTTTTCTGAGCTCTCTTATGTTCTGGTGCTCGAGTGAGCTGATACTTCAGGGTGCTGTGCAAGATTATAGATCACCATGGGCATAACAATTTTGTCCATTTTGTTTTGTCATGCCCATATGTATGCTAGTTACAGAGTCCACACAACATAATGTAGAAAATGGCTGGCATCTGTGTACTGCTAGATTAGGTTTGCCTTCATGGTGTTTCTATTGGTTCTAAGGATATTGTTTGTTTCAGGCATTGTTTGAAATATGCTGGATGAGTTCTTCTCTGCCAATTCTGAGAATGTGGTTGATTAATAGTTGCTGAGTGGGTTGTTGTGATCAGACAAAGTTGATCCTCTTATTGTTTATTTGTTTCAGGTTGCATTTAGAACTAAGGTTTTCCACCCTAACATCAATAGCAATGGAAGTATATGTTTGGATATCCTTAAAGAGCAATGGAGTCCGGCTTTGACCATATCTAAGGTTTGTATCTTGGTTGTTTGTGCCCCATTAAATGTTGCTATTTTTTTCTGGTCTCAGATTTCTCTACAAAGGTGAGTCCTAGCCAGAAACTAGATTTAACAAAATGCAGATGATGCCAGTGGTGCGTGATATGATTTGGTGGAGAGTGATAGACTTTAATTATGTCCTTATAATTAAGGACTTGATATCTTCTTCCTTATAATTAAGGACTTCAAGCCATTGGAATCATGGCTTTACAGTAGGCCAAATAATCCTACCTGGGAGTATATTTAGTAGAATAAGCTTCATATCAATATAAATGAATGTGAAAGCTGTGGTTGACAAGTTATACTGTGGCTTTACTAATGTAGCATGCTCTGGAAATAGGCTGGTTTAGACTGGTATGTTTGTATTTGAAGAGCGAATGTGAGCGAGAATGCCGATCAGGAGGAGGAGATAGATTAGAAGAAGAAAGAACGACTACTAAACATTATAGTGACTTATGTAAACAAAAAACAGTTACTTACAACTACAGCAACATACCTAGTATAATCCCACACAGTGGGATTTGGAAAGGGAGAGTAGAGTATATGGAAACCTTCTACCTCAGAGGTAGAGAGGTGGTTTCTGAAAGATCCTCCGCTCGCTCAAGGGAAAGTAGTCCAGAGAAAAGTAACAGAAATCAAAAAGATACTTATTAATAAAGAGATATTTATCATACTATGCCCGTCAAAACATGCTTGCCTTAAATAATATAATTGTCATTTTCCTTTTCACCCACTGACATATTTCAAATAGCACCTTAGCAACTGATGATTCCACTTAGAATTAAGAAAGGAAAGTGAGGGAAAGTCTCATGCTCATTTCTTTAATAAAGAAAGTCAAGTGTGATATCATTTAACATTTGGGCTCCCATTAGACAAGTGTTTACTTTATTATTGTCTGATCACTGATGTAATGACTTGCTCTTCTCACTTCTGCTAAATCTTTGGTAGAAATTAGGTGAACTACTTATGGCACATTTTGTCTTTTTCTGTCTTCCATTTTCTATCTAGTTGATGTTGATGCAGATGATTTATTTTCTAAATTTTGTCGTATGCATATTTTGTATGGAGTTACCGGGTTGAGGTTTGGGTGTTCAGATTTAAATTTATGTGAGAAGATAATTTACTGGTTATATTGAGATGTTACTGCTGTAAAATCTTATACCCGCCACTCTAGATTGCTCTTTTTGCTCCAGAAATGATACCTATAACTCAGATAATCGACTAATTGAATTTGTCTATCTTATATTCTTTGTTTTGCTTGATGTCTCTTGTTTGCTTGTTTCTATAAACTTTCGATAATGTGATGAAAATCAGTTTATGTATCAGTCACCACTAAACCTTCTGGAAAAGGGGCTGGGAAGAGCTTCTCTTTCTTATTCTTCAATTGTCTATTGGATTTTGTCTCACGAGGCTATTCTTGTGTTTTAGGTCCTGTTATCCATCTGCTCTCTATTGACAGATCCAAACCCAGACGATCCACTTGTTCCCGAAATTGCTCATATGTACAAGACTGACAGAGCCAAGTATGAGACCACTGCTCGTAGCTGGACGCAAAAATATGCTATGGGATGACAGCGAAATTGTCTGAGACACTTTTAATTTCAACTATCTCATTTTGTTTTCACTCCTAAGTGCAATGTCTTCATTGTGCATTGAATGAACGAACAAAATGTTGGTAAGAAAATCAGCTTGTTTAGACTCTCTGATCATGTCAAGGTCGTCAAGACCGAGATCTTTCAAATATGTGAATATCTATTTGTTGAATTTAGTGAGGGGAGAACTCCGATGTAATTTTACTTTTGTTCCGTCCTACTTTTTCGTCTATTTGAATGTCTTGTATGGGTGCTATCTTTTGAATGGCGAAAATTCCAGTGATTAAACCGCACCCATTCTCCATATGAGACCATTTTCCTGTGATCTGTTATGTCATAAGTTGTACAAAGCAGGTTCTTGAAAATCTCGGTAGGTGAACGAGGATGGCTTGCCGCTCTCTTCCACAAAGATATCGCTTCATGTGTATCACAGCGTGCTGAATGCCAAGATATCGGGGGCTCTCGATTCAAGGCTTTCGGTCATGTCATTTTACGACACCTGCAAGAGGCGTGACGACTCAGCTGGTGCTAATTAATGTGTAGGGTTGAGCTGATGATTCTTGAAATCTGGGAACCACCGTCTGCAGGACGTAAGGGGTTCTGACTCTAATACCCACTGAGGTCATTATCTTAATCTTGGAAATCGTTTGCTTATGAAGTTATCGTACTAACTTTCTTATCACATCTCCTCAATTTCGGAAGCGGTAGGCACACGTAAGCAGTGTGTCAATAAGCCATTTGTAAATGTGCGGCTTGTGTGTGGGTCACTATCGAGAATGGTCAAAAGTATGGTGGTGCAATTAGGAAGCTCCGTATGTTGGAGTTGCATTATTTTGCGGCGAAATTTTTGTCTGTTAGTATAATTGAGTTGAAATTAGAAGGGGTAGGGTGATTGTGCAAGAATAGGTTAATAAAGAAGACTATATATGCAAATGATTGTCACTTGGTTTACAAGCAAACAAGTCTTTAAAAAGCCTATAGATTATTTTCACGTGCCATGCTATCAGGTCTTTCTTCACTTTGCTTCTTATTCACGTCAAACGTCTTAATATCGTGGATTGTCTTTCTTTCCCCAAGGTAAAACTCGTATAACACAACAACATAGCCCAGTGTTTCAAAAGGCTCCCGTTCATTGCGGGGTGAGGGGGTCGGATGTACGCAGTCTAACCCCTATGTTTAAAAACATAAAGCTAAAGCGGCTGTTTCCAGATGACCCATGAGGAGCGTCAAAAGTTACATTGACTAACTGCTACTTCACAAATGAAAAAAGCGCAGATAGTTTAAAGAGTCATTTTACTTTATTTCATCATACTCCAAGGCCAAAAAATAGTTAATCTTTGGCTCCATCCGAGATTGATGAAAAAAAAAAAAACAGCCGCTTGTTTTAGTAAGCAATTGTTGCCTCCCAAGAGAATAACTTCCTTTATCTTTCTCTTGGATTTATTTAAGGGTAAGTTGTGTGGTTTGTTGGAAATTTGCAATTCAAGAAAATGTGTCAACTTCACAATAGTTTCCCCCCTTATTTCTCTATAATACTTTTGTGGACTGATATCGAGACTTCATTATCATTATTCAGAAGGTAGGACCTCAACTCATTATAAAACCTCAAAGAAGCCTAGAGAACAAAAATGGAGGCTTCCTCATAATTTCCTATTCCAAAATAAAGAGAAAATTGTGCAAAGTTAGGTAAAAAGCAAAATGCGAGACCAAAGACTTTCTGCTATGTATAAATACAAAGACAGAAAAGAAAGTCGGGGCTGCCGGGTGTGGGGCTGGGGGTGTTTGACATGTCCAAAATCACCAGCTGTAAAGAAGCTCCTCCTGTTTTAGTCAAGTAAAAAACTAATACAACAACATATCCCAGTGCCTCAAAAGGCTCTCGCTCATTACGGGCTGAAGGGGGTTAGATGTACGCAGCTTAATCTCTATGTTTAAAAACATAAAGCGGCTGTTTTCAGATGATCCATGAGGAGCGTCGAAAGTTGCATTGACTAACTGCTACTTCACAAATGAAAAAAAGTGCAGATAGTTTAAAGAGTCATTTTGCTTTATTCCATCATATTCGAAGGTAAAAAAATAGTAAAAAACTAATATTTATATTAAAAAAGAATCTGAAATCCTAAAACTTTTTAGTCGAGTGTAAAACTCATGGCTACCGATAATACATCAGGCTCTGTTTCGTGCATTCTTAGAACTCAAGAAGTATACAGTAGTACGGGTTAAAAAGAAAATAGCGAAGGAGATTATAAGGTGAGCATCAAAACTTCGCCAATGAGATTAAAGTTTAAGTAATCAACTAATCATTTTACGGTAATTTTGTTACGATGGAAGGAACCAAAATTCGAAAGTAGAGAAAATAAAGAACAATAATGATAACAATCACGGGATCGTCGATTTATAAATAAGAGGTTTACAAATATTCTCCTTAATGCCTACACAAATTGTCAAGCAATGAGAAACAATAGTTACACTAACAAAAAGAAGAAGGAAGAAAAACACCCAAATTAGAACTACTATTCGGGATCCAAAATCAGATGTTACTGCCCTCCAAATCCGATCTCCACCGTTCAAATCAAAGATCAAGATGTTAGGAATACTCAATCAAAAATTTCAGTCTGATCCAACGGCTAACGAATCGAAAATCACAATTTGAAGGCTGTTGGTCAGATAGGAAAAACTATTGCGAAAAATACCATTTTCTTTATTTTCTCTCTTGTTGAAAGCCTCTCTCACAGACCTCTCTTATGTGTTAATATCTCTCAAAGATGAATAATAGTGAGCAATCCTTAATTCTCTTAAAAGTTGTTCTTTCCTTAAGGGAAAACCAACTTCTAATAAGACAATTCAATCTTTTTTCAAATAGAAGTAGAATTTTAATCCTTCTCCAATTAATATTAGAAACCAAAAGAAAATACGATTAGACTATGGGTCTTTGACTGGAACATGAGCTATTGCCCAACAAATTTATCATTATGTAAAATAGAACTCTTGACCTCTTACCACTTAGGACTCACATTGATCAAGAAAAGCTGACTTTTTATTGATTCCTGTATAAGAACTTTCATCCTTTTTGCTTTCTTGATAATTCAAACTCACAATCTCAAGTTTGAAGTTGAAAAATATTTATCAACTTATAAACAAACAATAAAATAAAAGTATATTATATCATGTATTTAACTTAAAATATGTAGTATTTATTTATATTGTTATGTCAAGTATATACCTTAAATCCAAATTAAAATTTTGTTCTGTTTCACATTGCATGTCCCAGTGTGGAATCGGATCCAAATGGGCACCCAAGTTGGTATCTCCGCGTGGCATATGTGGCCTTTCTTTCTTTTCTGTTTTTTATTGAAACTTTGGATAATTATATAGATCAATTAATTTGAATTTATATCACGTAGAATAGATTTTAAAAAATGTATATTAAAATGAATTTAAGATCTCTAATTAAAACAATATCGAAAACATCTTTGAATAACACTTCTGAATTTGACACAAGTTATTAATTTCATTCTTATATTATTGACAGTTTTAAAAATATAATAAAACTAAAATACACCCTCAATCTACTATAAGTATTAAAAATATCCTTTAATTTTGTAAGAATTTAAATATATATTTAACTCATAGTATATTTAAATTTGAAACTATCAATAATTTGAACATAATATTAATAATTTGTGTTAAAGTTTAATAATGTTTTTAATATTTTCCCAAAAAAAGTAGTCTGATCCACTACTGCACAGTAGGCAGTAGTCAATACCCCATGCACTATATATCTTGAGCAAAAACTCCCATCTCCTCTGCTTCCTCTCTTTCTTCCTCCCAATTTGGCTTTAGTCCATTGGAGAAGAAGAATTATCCAGAGAGACTGAGAGTTGGTGCTTGTTTCCCTCCAAAACAACAAAGAAATTATTCTCTTTTTCTTTTTCCACCCATCAACTTGTTTCTCGAATCATTATATTTGTATCTGCAACTTTTTCTGCACTTCACTTTCTATGCAGTAATAGCAGTGACTATTCACTCACTCTTTCTTCTAAATGAAAGTTCTCACACTATTTGGACGATGATGGTGTTTTCTTAATGCTTTTTCTTGCTCTGTTTGCTTGAAAAAATTCTCAAATCGAAGTATAACTTTAAGTTTTTGGTATAGCCATGGCGGAAACTTCAACTCCGGTCATTAAATTCACCCAACACATAGTAACTACAAACAAGCATGTCTCTGAGTGCACTGAAAAACCCAATTCAGAGACGAAGGTTTCGCAGAGAGTTGTTAGGATTATACTTACTGATGCTGATGCTACAGATTCTTCCGACGATGAAGGCCGAAATACCATACGGAGAGTGAAGAGACACGTGACGGAGATCAACCTCGTGCCGTCACCCAAGTCGACCGGTGAAAGAAAACGAAGATCGGTTTCACCGGATTCTGACGTCACTCGTCGGAAAAAGTTCAGAGGTGTTCGTCAGAGACCGTGGGGTCGTTGGGCAGCAGAGATTCGGGACCCGACCCGGGGAAAACGGGTATGGTTGGGAACTTATGATACACCAGAGGAAGCAGCTACTGTTTACGACAAAGCTGCAGTTAAGCTCAAAGGTCCTGACGCCGTTACCAATTTTCCGGTATTGACAACGGCGGAGGTTCCGGTAGCGATAACGGAAACGGAAACGGAAACGGAGTCTGCTGCCGACGGAGGAGATAAAAGCGAGAACGACGTCGCTTTGTCACCCACCTCAGTGCTCCGTAACGATGATTTCGCGCCGTTTGATAACCTGGGGTTCGACGCTTTCGGGTTCGACGTTGATTCATTTTTCCGGCTGCCGGATTTTTCCATGTCGGAGAAATACTACGGCGAAGAATTCGGCGAGTTTGACTTTGACGATTTTGCCCTTGAAGCTCGATAGTTGAGCAAGGGCTATTTCGTCTATTTAGACAGAAAGGGTCACTGGTTAATTGACTGATGACGTGGCATTTTTGGCGGGAATATATATATATATATAGTGATTAGCAATCTATTTATATATCTATTCATACGAGAAGACTTTGTGAGAAATTTTTATTTTTATTTTTCTCTTATTAATTGTGAGTGAATATTGTAATATGAAAATTTTGGATGGTGGAATAGAGTTAACTATGAAGATAAAGGAGAGTGAAGGGGAATGTGTGTATTTTTCCCGTCTGTGGTATAATTTCGATAAAATAAATTATATTTTTATGTTCAAACAATGACAACTTGAAAATTTATCGAAAATAGCTTAATGATAATAATTGAGTTGTACAAATCGTTACTTTACTAATGTTTTTTTGGAACCAACCTCTTTATTTCTTTGAGACAGTGGATTAGCGATAAGATTTATGTACATTTTATCCTCCTCAGACTCTATTTGTGGGATTTCATTAGAGATGTTATTTTTGTTGCTGCTACTTTCTTAATGATTTGCTTTTGGGATTGAAAAAAGTGGTAAGGTTCGTGAATATTTTATTTTTTTCAGACCTCACTTATGAAATTTCACTGAATATATTATTGTTGTTGGTGGTGCTAGTTTGTCGTGTGGAAACAAGTTGACCATAAGATTTACTCTTTAAAAAATTGATATCTTAATTTGATAAAAAATTATAGATCGCGTATTAGGATAGAAGGCTAATAGTCCATTAGGATTAGACTGATGTGATCTTGTGATATGACAGATTAGTAGATGAAGTCGTGTCTTTATATCCTGTGTTATCATAATTTGTCTTATATTTGTTATTTTTATCATATTTTCATACTATCATTTATTTTTTATTAGTAGTCAATCTTTTCCTTTTCTTTTCCATATCTAGTATCTTCTGTTTATAAGACTTGATTTTTTAGATGAAGATTTTTTCAAAAATAAGCTCTTTATCTCTATGATGTAAGTAAGATTTATTTTATCTTTTTCAGATCCCTACTTATGAAATTTGAGCAAATATATTATATTATAAAAGAAATCAATGACAAATCACTTTCTTTACTCCCTCCAATTCATATGATGATATTTCGTTTTAAAAATTAATTTCTATATGCTAATTTTTCTCATTGGATGTCTCCTTGGATAAAATCAATATTATTGAGCAACTAGTATTATATTTTCGAGCTATATATGTGACACCTTGGTGGGACACGTCGCTACAAACAAATAGAAGGTTGAATTATCAATGTTATTAGCACAACCACAAAATCAGGGCGGCTAACGAGTAACAAAAAAATCCACAAATCAAAAATTTCAATATTCTCTCCAATTCAAAAATAAATTGTATTTTCAGCTACAATAATAAATATATCTTTTGAAAAGAAAATTAATCAAGTTTAAAAAGGAAAAAAAATAAGTAGAGAGTAAAAAATAATTATTATTTTGAGACGAAAAGATATTTAAACACTAATTAATAAATAAAAAGGTGGAAAAAAGAAGATAAATATGAACAAATAGGAATCAGTGGGTCCCATGGTTGGTGACCAAATAGATTGGAAAGCAACTTATACGTAGCCGCCTTCCACTTAAGTACTCCACTCATTACAATCGGAATTTTTTATTTATATAAATGGATAATATAATAGAGAATTTGTTAATAATTTTATTTATTATAGTAGGTTGTTGATATTTATTTGAGAGCTGATAAATTTGGATTCGTATAAAAAAATTATTAGGAGATAAAACATATTCCAATAAGATAATTTCATATCAAAGCTGATATTCGATATCTTGATTTAAAATAAAAAAATATTTATTGTTCAATCACAGCAATACGACTTTTTTGGGTACATTATCGACTTTATTTTCTAAATGAGTTTTATTTGTGGTTTGGTATAATTTGTTTAAATGCGAATTTATAAAAGAATATTTTTTTAAAAATTTATGATATAAAATATCTTAAATACAAAAATGTTAATAATCTTAAAATAATACACATGCATACAAGAATCGCAATTCAATAGCATGAATTTTTAAAGTGTCATTTTATTCAAATAAATTATTACTATATAGAACTTAAGCTCGTAGATGCTGAAAACGTAGAATTATTTAATTATTTATATCTAAAAATTGATGATTTTTTTAACTTATATATTCCTATTACTTGCCTAATTAAAAATTTTACTTGAGTTGATTGTCTATTCAAAAATATTTTTTTCTTTAAAATACAAATAAAGTTTGCATATACATATTATTCTTTTTAATTTTGTCTATAAAATTACACTTAGTATATAATTTATGATTTTTCTAATAAAAGGGAATAGTACCATTTCAGAGTTTAATGTTAAATAGACTCATTGATAAGATTATGAAAGTATAATTTGGAAAGAGTTGAGACTATGACTTTTGACTATTGGGGATTCACAACTAACAAATTATATAGGGCCCTAAAATAATATATAAGCAATATAATAATAATCAACTAAGTTTAGTCTATTTCTTAGTGGAATTATTCAATTGATTTTTTCTTGACATATTCAATTTGATTGATCAATACAATATTAATCAAAAAGGAAATTGTCACATTTGATGTGTCCCTTCTTTTGGCAAATCCACTTCATATTTACTGTATATATTCCTTTTTTTAAACAATTAAAGTGTATATTATAGTGGAATAGAATTTATTATCAAATAATTGTCATAAGAAAAACATGAGGATATATACTAAAAACCAATTGAAATGTTGTTATTATCTTTTCTTAGTTTGTTTGAAGCACTTTATTGAACAGATATATTTGTTGTCGGTCTGCTTGATGGGATCATCATAAATCATTATCAAAGTTACCCCAATGCCTCAAACATTTTCATCTATTGAAGGGTAAGGGGGGTCGAATGTACGTAGCTTGACCCCTATGTTTAAAAACATAGCGCGATTGTTTTTTGATGACCCATGATGAGCGTCGAAAGCTGCATTGACTAATTGCTACTTCACAATTGAAAGAATTGTGAAAGAAGCGCAGACAGTTAAAGAGTCATTTTGCTTTATTTCATTATACCCCAAAGCCAAAAAATAATAAATCTTTTACTCCATCCGAGATTGATGGAAAGAGGTCTGCTTGATGTGATGTTGCTAATAAATATTATAGTAATGAAAATTAATCATAATTATTATAAATAAAAGATAATAAACAAATATTATTGATGTTTGTCGCAGTTTTCATTTTAGAAAATTAAATTATATGAACTTTGATTGATATTTTAAGATGTATTTTTTCATCATATTTATGTATATAAAAAATTTTGCGATCAATAATACTTTTTTTATTAGTTATTGAATAGTATAATTTTTATTTTAAAACATCAATTTAATTTAATCTGATTTAGCTTTAAAAATGAGTCAAATTGGCTTTCAAACAGTGTAACATGACAACTAAAAAGAGACGAATGGAATAATATATTTCTCGAATGTAGGATCACTTGAATTTCCTTACGATACATTATTGATCTTTCTCAAATGTAGAATGACTTGAATTTTCTTACAATACATTGATCTCTCCGTGAATATCACAATCATTTATGGAATTTCGAGATAATCGATCACTTCAACTTAATTTGATGAAGACAAAAATTTGATATCTTAATTTCTTTTTGAATAATCAATAGTTTATGGAATATTCAAAATGTTTTCTTTAAGAGAGTATATATTACTTTTCACAGGCAAGAGCTAAGAATTAAAATAAACATCTCACAGAAAATCTATTAAACACAGAATTTGAAGCAGTCAAAGTAATTATGGGACAAAGTAAAACTAGATTGAACCATTCCACAATTACACTACAGTACTTAGATTAAGCTTAACATAGGTCAAAGTAATTAGAATTAAATTATGGGTCAATCTCCATCACAAAAAGTAATAACGGAGAAATTGTTTAAATGCTGATCTCAAATTTTGAATTTATTTTAAATCCTTAAAAAGTTAAAACATGATGCATATGATCCATGAATATTTGGAGATGCATTATTTGTGGAAGACCTAAAAATCCGAAACATAGTCTAAGTAGTTTTAGTAAGTTTGAAAATATTTGAAGATTAGATTTTCAAATTTTGATCAGAATTTATGGCTTAGAGATATTTGAAGATGAATTTTTGAAAACTAGCTAGAAAAACTTAGCATCAACCACATTGAAATTGAAGTTTAGGTCAACATTTTGTGAAGATTTTTGTTGCAAATTATTTATTTCCACAGCCGAATGGAGCAAAAGATTTACTATTTTTTGACTTTGGGGTAAGATGGAATAAAGCAAAATAACTTTTTAAACTGTCTGCCCTTCTTTCAATTGTAAAGTAGTAGTTAGTCAATGCAACTTTCGACACTCATCATGGGTCATCCGGAAACAGTCGATCTATATTTTAAACATAGGAGTCAGGCTGTGTACATCCGACCCCCCTTATCACGCAATGGGCGAGAGCCTTTGAGGCAATGGGGCAATGTTGTTGTTGTTTGTTGCAAATTATTCTTTCACACTTCAAAGACTCTTCACACCAATATATCAATACATGAGAGTAATTAAGACATGACACATTGGTACTCAAGTTTAGTTTGTGCTTCTCTTAGGATACTTTTCTTTTTGTATGATTCACAAAATTCAACTAGCATGGTGTGTATATTTGATGATTAGATTCAAGAAAATTAAAATCCACAAACTTTGTAGCTTCCTACTAAGTCTTCTCTCTCTTTTTCAAGGAAAACAATTCAAACTTTTCCACCAAACAAGCACGTTAAGTTTAAGGAGGCCAAATTTGTATGACTTTTCTAGTCATAATGTTCTCTATCTTCAACTGATAGAGACATGAAAACATGCCATTACCCTTACAAGCAAGACTAGTGTTTTACGTGGAAATATTTATTCCTACTCAATATTAAACTTTTTTGGAACAGTGATTATATGATTTGATGTAATGATTGAATATATCGTAAGTCTTTTTTCATGTTTTGTCCCTCTCAAACCTCATTCTTCTCTTACATATCATATTGATTATATCCGACCTTTCTACGTGAGCGTATCTAATGAATAAGCTATGTGTTCATTTGAACACATAAATTTTTTAATTAAGACTATATTATTTTTTAATTCGATATGTAAAAAATAATATATTTTGAGCCCAATAAGTTCGATAAAAATTATAGTCGTGATTCAAACTTATAAATTCAAATCTTACCATCGCCTTTACACAAAGCTTCTGTGAGATAACATATTGAAATGCATCCCCTTGAGACTTTTGGTACACCTAAAAAACTCAACTTATCGACACTTATTTGATAACCTTTTGTAATAACTTTTTGATACATATAAAAAAATAAAATACTATACTTATGAGTTGATCAAACTAGTGTTTTGCCCAAACATTTCTTAACATATTATAGTTATGCTATCTATTTTTTCAGTTATATAATGATATTTAATTAGCGTAATATTTTCTTTTTTTTTTTAAAAAAAAATGATACATATCATCAAAAGTATTTTTCGAATTTGTGGTCTACTTTCTTTATAACATCTCATGACTATACCAAGAATATACCATCAAGACTAATATGAAAATTTTAAAGGTAACAAAATTTTCAATACATAAAAATCATTTATGGAATCATATAAAACGAGTTTGTCGAATTCAATGAAATTGAAGTACTATCTTTTCTAAATGAACAACCTAATGAATCTTATATACATTTCGCTTGCAAAAAAATTATTTATAATTATCCCCCTAATATCTGGGACTTAAATATCTAAAATACTAAAAGATCAACTTGGCTAATATTTTTAATATTTTGAAGTCAATTATAATTATGGCACTTTGAAATTTCATTTATAAAATGTTTATATTTTAAATAACGAAAAGAAAGGTGAAAGACTTTGAATTACTTTCCATCCACGTTAGGATCCTCCTATTCAATGACTATACGGCTAAAAGTTATATAAATATCAGGAACAATTCGTTTGGATTGACTTATTTTAAGTGTTTTTATGTCAAATAATTTTTAAGTATTTTTTTGAGTGTTTAAGTAAATCAAAAAAAAATTATAAAAACTTATTTTTAAGCCAAAATGATCAAAATAAATCAAAAAATTATAAGTTAGGATTAAGTTATAAATAAACTTTTAAAAATATTTAAAAAATTGATAAAAGAATGTACTTAAAAGGAAACAAACATTCACTATATTTTTTACACTAATAATTAAAGAGTTCGTGGTTGATATCTAAAGGGCTATATAACAACAGCCTTCCGGCCCAAGGTAAGAAGCCCAAAGCTGAGATATTTAAAGGCCAATAGGCACGCTACTCTCCCAGCAGTATCCAAATCCAAAGAGAGAAAAAGTTGCGTCCCATCGGCCGCGAAGACAAACGAATCATCCGATTGAAAGGTTAGCTTCTGATCTCTTACTTTCTTCTTCTTCCCTGTTGTTGTTTTTGTATGGATAATACGCATAGGTTGTTGTTTTGTATGAATAATACGCGTAAATTTATCTTCCATTTTTTTCATTTTTGTGTGAATTTATCTGAAACAGGCTAAATTTTTTCAGCGACTTGACGGTTTTATCTTTTTTTATGTTGTGGATTGTGATAGTTTGGATTAATTCTTATGTATTTTGAGCATCTCCAGACCCCACTTGTGGGATACTAAGGATTTAGGGTTTATGTGCGAGTAATAATACAAATTACATTCATCTCTCTGTCTGTGTGAATGTGTCTAAAACAAGGTGAATTACTGGAGCAATTGTTACCATTTTCTCTATTTTCGAGGATTGTGATAGTTTACATTAGTTTTTGTGTATTTTTTTAGCATCTAGAAAATCCTGTAGGAAATTTAGGGTTATCTGCGAGTAATAATACACATTGCGTTCATGTTTCCTTTTTCCTGAAACAAGGTGATTCTGGAGCTATTGTTATGATTTCTCTGTTTTTCGAGGATTGTGATATTTCGCGTTAAGTTTTGATGTTTCTTTGTGCATCTAGAAAGTTACTTCTAAGGATTTAGGGTTTAATTGTTTTTGATATATGTGCTCACTATTTTGTTAATTCGTATTTGTTTAGATCTTTAGTGCTGTCATGGCTGAAGAGGAGAATCAAAACGAGGTGGTGCCTGATGTAAGTTCAGCTTTTCCTCTTTATGTGTTCCTCCTTGGAGTATTGCTGTTTGAAGTTTCTGTATTTGCTCTATCTCTTTGCATCATCTCTTGGTAATGCCTTTTTGTTTGTACGCTCCTGGCTTTAGGTACTATGCTGCTTGCATACTTCTTTAAGAGTGTTACCCAACAAAAAGGCACATTAAATCTGAATCCCTAATTAGGATTTAGTTTTTTTTTGGCAAAGAATGTTTACACAATTTTTAAAGCCATGCAATCAGTAAAGGTTTATAATAGACTTAGATTTGCAACCTGGAAAAGATGATAAGCAACCTTTTACAAATGATTTAAGTATATTGACAGTGTTAAATTTTACAATGTCAGCAATTTATAACTTAAATCCTTGAGAATATTCATATTTTTGTTGTCAAGTCAAAGTGCTTAGGCTTTCATATGTTCATTGTACCCAGTTGTATGAAGTCATCTTTGCTCGAACAGTGTCTGCCTTGGCTTCTTTATTGAACATGCAAAAGTGGAGAAGACATAGATACATTAACGTTCTTTGTTGGTAGTATTATATATGCATATGGGAAGTTAGAATAACATCAATGAAGATTTTTGTAGTAATCTATGTGCATAAGAACAAGACACAGGTTTCTTCCCTCTCTTTGCTAGTGGAATGTAACAACTAGCAGAAAGGTTTTCTATTCATGGTTCATTTTAGAGGTGGTAGTAGGGCTAGAGAGCAACTGTTGAATGAAAGGTGCAAGTGAGCTCATCCATCATCAAAGAGAAATAACAAATCATGATATCTGCACAAGGAATCTTTGGCCTTACGTTCGTATACCTCTTGATGCTTGGTTCAGAGATACTGACCTCCGGATAATAGGGAAATAGGCAATTTAATATTAGCAGTTCACTGGGCATCAGAACAATCACAATTATCTGCCCTCTGAACTTTGAACAAATGGGTCTTCAAACATGCATGCCTCATTAGAAGTGCCTGAGTGAAAATGATGGCTGCTTAATTCAATTATAGATGGATCTTTCTTCCTTTGTGAATGTTCGGATTGCTCGGATTTTGTCAATAGTATCCCTGGTCTTTAAGCATGTATTCCTCATTAGGAAGTGCCCGAGTGAAAATGACTGATTCTTAATTCAATTATACATGAATTTTCTTCCTTCTCAAGCATAGCTTGGATTTTTTTTATATCATCACTGAATACACAAGTTAACGTAAATAGTTCAGTTACATCCAATTATACAACACAAAACAGTTAATTGGTTTTCCATTGATTTTCAAATTGATATATCGTTGAGATCACACTGAGCCTTTTTTTGTGTGTGATTGCAGATAGCACCTTTTGATCCTACTAAAAAGAAGAAAAAGAAGAAGGTTGTAATTCAAGATCCCGCAGATGACTCTGTTGATAGCTTGGCTGAAAAAACTGAGAACTTATCTGGTACATAAGTTGTAAAACCTGGTTTCACCTAATTTTCCCATTATCTTAAGAGAGGTGGTAGTGTATAATTGCATAATCAAACCTCTTGCTCTGTCCCCAAAACACCCAAAAGACAAACGCTTTTGCGCATGCACTCACTCTTTGAAGATAAAGACTACTGAAGAAAATTTGAACCTTGGATGTGATCTCTCTTAATTGTTTTTCTATGCAGTTTCTGAGGGTCTTGAGGCTACATTTTCTGGTAAAAAGAAGAAGAAGAAGCCGGTTAGTTTTCTTCAATCCACATGGAATTCTTTTGATTGAATTATCATGAACACCTTGAACCCTCATCTATTCTGGCACCAACTCCTGCTGGAAGAAGAGACTGGTGGATTAAATGGTGTGATAAGAATGTGTATGTTTACACTGCGAGGGAACAGAAAAAGAGGGGGGTGGGAGTGGAGAGATGAGTAAGGGAAGATTGTTTTCTTTCTTTCTTATGTACCTGAAGATATCCGTTAGTTCATACTCCCCCAGCACCAAATAACAGCCAGTTTTATCAGTATTAGATTTCACATAGTCAAAGGCTTATTCTCTTGACCTCATAATGTTTCAGTGAGATTAAATCAATTATATAAGACTTCAGGAGTATTTTCTTGAGATCCATTGTCATGACCCATCACAAACCATTTTAAACTTGTGCAGGCACATACAGATCTCCTTAGTGATGAAAAAGAAATCACTGGCGAGGATATGGATGGTGAGATCTCATTGATTTTCAGCTTTATTGGGTTCAATTGTTGTAGTATTTGAGATTTAACCTGCTCTCTTCTTCTAGATCAACCTGGAGATGATGAAGAAGCTGGAGAAATTGTCCTACAACAGTTACCTTGGGAGGGAACTGATCGAGATTATGAATATGAGGAGGTATTTATTAATTGTTTGTATTTTCTGCCCATACCTGCTTAGAGACACTTTCAGAATGTAATAGATTGTTCAAGCTAATATGTAACTACTCCACACATGAACTTGAACAGAGTAATAATGCGTTACTGCAACCTCACAGAACCAGTCCAGGCATGTGTTAAATTCCTTGTGTAGTTGTGTAACAAGGCACACTTAGTTCCAAAAAGTTGTCAAATGTTTGGTACTTCAACTGTTATCTTATGCCTATGTAAATTTTTTGATGGATAACTAAATAACCCTAAGACAAGCTATAAGTGTATGGGCAGTATCATTTGTATACAGTTCTAATATAAGAAATCCATGCTAAGACTTGCACTATTCTGCAGCTTCTGGGTAGAGTCTTCAACATACTACGTGAAAATAACCCAGAGCTTGCTGGTGATAGGCGAAGGACAGTGATGAGGCCACCTCAAGTTCTTCGTGAAGGCACGAAAAAAACTGTGTTTGTAAATTTCATGGATCTTTGCAAGACGTAAGTTCTTTTTTTCAAGTGGTTTTCTTCCCTTTGTAACCTTTGCATCAATAAATGTCATCCATGTTGTTTTTGATTGAATTTATGTTCAGCATCATGGACGTGTATTTTATTTATTTTGACAACAGACATCATATGCTAATTGCTTTAGTAAGTGACAACATGTAGGTGATTTTTGCACCATGTACCTGCTTCTTTATTTGCCACAATGATTTCACCAACTCAGATAGCCCTACTAACTGTGTTCTTGAGATAGGTAATAACTCAACAGTGCTAATTAGTTTCTCGGACCGGTACTGTAATATCTTCTTAGCTGTAGAAAGTGGAACCTGAAAACTTGGAACCCCATTATGAGATGCTGCAGAAAAATGTGCATAATTTGTTTGGCCTGATAATTGCAACCTGAATTTATCAATTCCCGTGGAAAACTAGCAATGCATTAATGTTAACCCAAGTTTTTGGCTCAAACGCCAAACATATTTGGAATCTTGTGCACTCGGGAATCATCAATTTCTGTGGAAAACCACTCCATGCATCGTAAATACTAAACATCAAACACTTTGACATGATGGAACATTGCTGCACTGAAATAGCTTGCATGTGTACCTCTAGCAACTTGCTCTTTCTCTCTCTGAATTTTTTTGACACTATTGTATTTGGTGGGAATATCAAGGAGTGAATTTGAAGAATATAGTTTATTATAATTGATTGGAGCTTAGGTGCGGAGTTCGATTTTACAAACCTGATCATGGTTTAAAATCTAATTGTTGATTGAAGTTGGACTCCGAAATCTTTAATGCTGATCATGTCTTATGATCAATAGTAATGTCATATTGGCATCACTAATGGAAAGTTCATTGGATTCCCTGTATGTTTTGGTCAGTTTGTCTCTCTGTATGTTCAACCTCTTACCACTGCTTGATTAATTGTTCTTGATTAATTGTTTCCTATTTATAGGATGCATAGACAGCCTGAGCATGTTATGACTTTCTTGCTGGCCGAAATGGGTACTAGTGGATCACTTGATGGGCAGCAAAGATTGGTCATCAAGGGAAGATTTGCTCCTAAGAATTTTGAAGGAATCCTCCGTCGATATGTCAGTAAGTTCCTGTTATCAATTCCTTATCTAAATGCAGGCTGCAGATATTTAGAGATGACTTCTTTCTGTTTTTACATATTAAGTGCTCTGTATGTGCGCCTGCATCCTACAATATATAACATCCTTCTCTTGGCAACTTGCTTTTGCTTTCAGATGAGTATGTCATTTGCAATGGCTGTAAAAGTCCAGATACTATCCTTTCAAAGGAGAACCGTCTTTTCTTCCTCAGATGCGAGAAGGTATTTTCTAAAATAGACGTGATATCCATTTATTATCTGCATTCAATCTTCACATTTGTGAATGGAAAAGCGTATCTTTGTAACTTGTGCTCCAGTTTTTCTTTCATCAGACAAATAGAGAATAGACTGTGTCAGGTTTTATTGCAAAGGTATTTATAGGCTTTTGTTCCGTTCGAAACCATGTAACACAGGATGAGTGGGGTATAAAGTTCTTTCTTTGGGCTCCCATAGAGCAAGTGCTTGTGCTTCTATATTCTAGGCTGTTTTTTGGGCATCCTGCGACAGAACGTGAAATTTCAATTGCCAGATTATTTATTTTAGTAATATGAGAACTCAGGCCATCCATTTATCTTAATTTGTATTTGGTGTGCTTTTCATGAATGAATTGTTTATGCTTTTGATCATGTATGATCCTCGATTCCCATCTCTTCACCAATCAAAAGATGAGAAAGAAGGCCTTGGTATGGCTCTCTCTTTAAAACTTGAAGCAAAGGTGAAGAATGACTGCTTGCTTTTTACCTTAGGAAAAAAAAGAAGAGGAAAATGACTGCTTATTTTTTTACCAAGGATCAAAATTGTTTGCGTCTTTCCTCTTTCAAAGGGTAATAGGAAAATATTGAAAATCAAGTTGAGCTTTGAATTGTTTATTTCTCATCTAAACTCATTTTTTATTTTTCTTAGTGTGGGTCTGGAAGATCAGTTGCTCCTATCAAGGCTGGTTTCGTTGCCCGTGTTGGACGTCGTAAAGCTGGGACCTGATACAGTTTGGGGGAATTGTTAGTTGGTGGACAATTTCTTCTCTTAATAGAGAACATGTTGGAGTTTTGTATGTTTTGCTTGTTTTAACCTGAGGAAGCATTTTGACGTTTTGTGACGACTTTGCTTATGACGGTTTAGAGTTAACTTGATGGTAGATGTTATCTTGTGTGTATTTCGATAAAAATGTGGCTGTACTTGTGTTTTCCGTTTATATTCGCCTGCTGGTTATGTTGCACATGCAATGGACGAAGATGGTGTCAAGTCTCTTTTTGTGTGCACGTAAACCATAGTGATTTGCTTGCAAAGGTCTTTTGGACATTTGGAAATTGGAATATGGAACTATGAAATATTATTTTTGAATAAAAGCATGAATAAAAGATCCATAAGTGAGAGAACATTACTCCAATGGTCTTTCGGGATAAATTTATACGATAATTTGATTAATCGCAACAAGTTACCTACTCGTATAAGTGTGTTAAAGGCCTCTGTGATTGTCGAAAGTACAGGAGGAATTTTCTATATAAAAATAAAATACGAAGTGTATGCAGTAAGTCGGGGTATTAAAACAAGTAGGATAAGCGGTCAATGATTGATTCGGTTACTAATTCATATGCCAAAAGACTAAGAATTTGAGAGCTTTTGCCTGAACTAACAATGGATTTGCTAAACAATGAGTCTGCATCTGAATCTTCAAAGATTTTCACCATCCTCCTGTTCGTCTCTCAAATATCAAGTGTGTGGATGGTTATATCACCACACAATAAGCTAAAAAATAACTTATCTTTGACATTCTCTTGAACCCACTTGGACTTGCTGTTTTTGGGTCCTAGCAAGCAATCTCACCCTCTGGGACGTGATTTCATCTTCTATTGAGCTCCATACTTATTAATCATCTGCTTGGACATGGTAACAATTGTCATGGTTAATCTTGTGTTACTCCTTTTGTTCAAATTTATATTGAGTCAGGTGCAAGGTTTAAAAAAGAAAGAAATACTAAACAAATGAATGTTGTGAATCATTAGAGACGGCTCGGGTTTGCTTGCATTGAAAGTCGAGCAACTCAAGGCAAGCATTGTGAAGAACAAAATCCTTGAAGCCGTTGTAGCAGAGAAGGGTCAATTGAAAGCCAGAGTTGCAATGCTTGATGCTGACCCCTAAGGCGTAAAGAAGAGTGAGTTGAAAGCCAGAGTTGCAATATTTTTTAGATTTGTTTGCTGCTGCACCTTTTTGCTAATAATGACAACACAGCATTATCATCATCAATGCCTAAAAGGAGCAAAAGACAACTACGTACTCAAAAAAAAGGAACTTTTATTTTAGACGCATCAAAAACAAGATTGAATTTCTGCCGTGTAAAAAATTAAGTTACGCGCCAGGTAGGGGTCGAACCTACGACTTTCTGCTTAGGAAACAGACGCTCTATCCACTGAGCTACAGGCGCTGCTTGTTGTCAGGGCTAAAATTATTCTTTTTAAACAATACTAGAAAAAAGTAATATCTTCAAGATTTTAGTCTCAAATGAGTTTAATTTTATTACAACCACAGGTCAAAAATAATTATATATATATACTAAGTAGATATTTAGACATGCGATTTCATCTCATATTTCATAAACTTCAATCATTTTTATTTGTTTGAAAGGAGAAAAAGAAGAGGGAATGCGATGAAATTTTAAATTCCCAGTAAAAATTGATTTAATTTCACATTTTTCAAATACAAAAATGACCACAAGTTTATATTTTATATATAAAAAAATACAATTTTGTATCTATCTATTTTATATCACCAATTTTCAATTGTCACATGTCTCTTTAGTAATTCTTTACAAAAATTATTTGTAAATAATACCAGTCTTCAAAATACGAAAAAATGAAAGTATTATTTATTCGTACAAACCTACTCATGTTCAATTTACTTTTTTGGTGGGGTATTTTAAATTTCACTTGATAAAAATTCAAACTCCAATATGCTTTTCTATTTCTATTTAATAAAATCTTATGTCTGAGCGTGTATTCTTTACCTAAGCACGACTAAGAACTAAGCAAAAGCGCTGTAAATATTGATTTATAAATATTATTATGATCACATGAAATCGAAACTCTTTTGTAGGTTGAAATTATTTATGTATGTCGACCTCTTGGCTATTTGTGCTTTGAAAGGTGCACATCAATGTGGTAGGTGCATTCCAAGGCTTATTATTAATTTCTTTACCACATGAAACCTTTGAACATTCGTGTCCTCTTTTGTACTTTTATTTATAATATAAATATGGTTTCAAAAATTCCAGCCATTCCACGAGGTTAGGGAATAAGCCTATTATACTCCTTCGATTTATATAACGTAATTTAATTAATTATATAATGTAAGAAATATGAAAAGTTATGTGATTATAAATTGTTTCACTAAGCATGAAACCAACATTTTGAAATTATTTACTAAAAATATTTTTAAAAAAATATATCATATAAATCAAAAGCAAAAGAGTTCTTAATGTTATTGGTCTTATGGTTTATTAATTCCTTTCCCATATTAATTTGTTGGTGGATACAAAATATTTGTCACAGCTTATTTCAGATATTTTATATAATTATTTTCCCTCGTATTCAAAATAAAAAAGGGAAAAAGAGTCAAAATTATTTCTGAACTATTTGAAATAGAGTAAAATTATCCCTTCATTATATTTGGATTCAAAAATAATTCTCAATTAAATTTTTGACTAAAAATATCTAATAATTTAAAAATATTTAAGAATAAAAATTAAAATACGATATATGCGAAAAGTATAATAATCAAATAGAAATGTGAAGTCCTTTAATCCTACCGTCAACTAATAAAACTTTTGACTTAGTAAAAACAAGTCCATTAACCTTAAATCAATATAATTGTTGGAAACAATAATTGTCCAACACCATGAAATAGGGAAAGAAAGCCATGAAATAAGGGAACCACTTCATAAAGTG
>JAOTQR010000092.1:24045438-24061164 GCA_025774065.1 Solanum ossicruentum | reverse complement strand
AAAATAATTTTCAATCATATATCTATTTAAAAATTATTTTTATCATAAATTTTAAAAATATTATATATTTTTTATTATCATAATAATTAATAAGTCAAAAAATATCGTATAAACTAAGATAAAATGAGTACTTAAAAGAGAAAAGGGACGGAGGAGGGGCAATTTTGAAATATTACAAATTATTATTATTTAAATTTATTAAAATCAACACTTACAAATTAATATCACAAAATTAAATTTGAAAAACTATTTAATTTTTCATAATTTATTTTATTTATTTAAAATTTTCAAAAAGTATTATACATGCACATTAAGTAAATCTGTTTTGAGATGTAATAACTCATAAATTATATAAAAAATGTAAAGCAAACTAAGTAAATCAATTCAACAATCTCTACTAAAAAGTCAAATAGTTCAATCTGAATAAAAGATTAACTCGAATAAATTCAAAATCCAAGTAAATGAATATTAGTGGTAGTGAATTCTCCCTCACCAAACACCCCCCAATTCATCTCTTTCCTCCACCTAACTCCATCCACCATCCCACTTCCTTACGCCGTTAAACTCTCCACCTAACACCGCCGTTTCCCTCCTATAAATCCTCACAAACAACATTTATGTTTTCTCAGCAAAAATTACCCATTGTCCCCTAAAAGAACACATTTTGTCCTAAAAAATGGATCTTCTCTTACTGGAGAAGACCTTAATAGGTCTTTTCTTTGCCATTTTAATAGCTATTGTGGTTTCTAAACTTCGTTCCAAGAGATTTAAGCTACCCCCAGGTCCAATTCCAGTGCCAATTTTTGGGAACTGGCTTCAAGTTGGTGATGATTTGAACCATAGAAACCTTACTGAGTATGCTAGAAAATTTGGTGATGTGCTCTTGCTTAGAATGGGGCAAAGGAACTTGGTCGTTGTGTCATCCCCAGAATTAGCGAAAGAAGTTTTACACACACAAGGGGTTGAATTTGGTTCAAGAACAAGAAATGTTGTTTTTGATATCTTTACAGGGAAGGGTCAAGATATGGTTTTTACTGTATATGGTGAACATTGGAGGAAAATGAGGAGGATTATGACTGTACCCTTTTTCACTAACAAGGTGGTGCAGCAGTACAGAGGGGGGTGGGAGTCTGAGGTGGCTAGTGTAGTTGAGGATGTGAAGAAGAATCCTGTATCTGCTACAACTGGGATTGTTTTGAGGAAAAGATTGCAGCTTATGATGTATAATAATATGTTTAGGATTATGTTTGATAGGAGATTTGAGAGTGAAGATGATCCCCTTTTTGTAAAGCTCAGGGCTTTGAATGGTGAGAGGAGTAGGTTGGCTCAGAGCTTTGAGTATAATTATGGTGATTTTATCCCCATTTTGAGGCCTTTCTTGAGGGGTTACTTGAAGATCTGTAAGGAGGTTAAGGAGAAGAGATTGAAGCTATTCAAAGACTACTTTGTTGATGAAAGAAAGTAAGTTCAGCTTAATCTTATTAATCCCTTTATGATCAATTTATAATTTCCTTTAGTTTTAGTAGTTAGTAGTATTTAGTTGTAAGGGGTATTTGATTAAATTTGGAAACAATGAAAAGAAATAGGAGTTGTTGACATTTCCGGAAAAGTAATTTTCGAATTAACTAGTTTGACTTGACATGAAATTTTAGAAAATAAAAGAGATTTTTTGATTTTGTGGTTATAAATTAAAGTTACATCAAATTTATCTTAATGCGCTTTATTCTTGTAGTAAAAAGGAAAAAAAGATCATTCTTTAAGAAACAAATTTAAAAAGAAAAAAGAAAGTGGATTTTTGAAATGAAGGGAGCATTCTGTTTGCTCAGTGAAATGATATTTGAAAATTGGAGTTGTTTTTGAAGTTTTCTTATGGCAATTAGAGGTTTATGCCATTATGATAACGGTGGACTGATAGATTAGCTCCAAGGTCTGTGAGTGCCTAGCTTGCGGTGGCAAGAGTAGTGACTGATTTGGAGTAAAAACAGCAGAGTAAAAAAGTGATACATTTTGACGTTTTTCAAATTTAGCTGACTTCAGGAATTCACTAGGTATGTTGTAGTTGAATTCCGGAATTGGCAAATAAGAATCATGTATGATTGATTATTAGTTAAAGTGCTTTTACGTACTATTGTGAACCTTGTGTTTTAGTTTGTAACATTTTTATTGCTTTGCACAGGAAGCTTGCAAGTACCAAGAGCATGGACAGCAATGCTCTAAAATGTGCCATTGATCACATCCTTGAGGCTCAACAGAAGGGAGAGATTAACGAGGATAACGTTCTTTACATTGTTGAGAACATCAATGTTGCTGGTATGTTGCGAAACAACGTATCTTTTACTTATCCAAGTATAACTTGTTCTAGTTTGGTTTAAAATGATTTGTAGTATGTGAAATGGTTGAAATGAACTTTTAATGGTACTCAAAAGTAGTTGAGAGCCTCCAGATAAATGCACCAAGAACAACTGTTTCTATGATCAAGAAGTTAACAATTTGGTACCACGTACCGATATCTTGTGGTAAATAAGCTGTTATGTTGGCATCCAAGTGGATCCTATAGTTTCCCAGATTGAAGGGGAAGTAAGCAATAAAGTGAACCACATGATTCAAGTGATAGTGATGTTTAAATGCTACTAAGACTAGTTAGGTGCCCATTTTATACAACTGTAAGACTTGAGACCCAAACAAATTTGGATATAAGTAGGTTCAATGGTTTTTACTGAACTCGTCGCTTATCTTACTAAATGTGCATTCATATGAACTCGTCACTTGGAATCGTCTCTTGTCCTAAAGTGTTTTCATTTAATGCATCTCCTTGTAGTAACAAACAAGTGAGCTTTAACTTAAAAGAGTCACATGTTATGCTATTTAGAACCATTGAAGCTTGTTTGTTTGTTTATATGTAAACTTCTTGGTTGGTTGATTATTCAGCTAATATGCTTAATCATTCTTGTGAACAGCAATTGAAACAACATTGTGGTCAATTGAATGGGGTATCGCGGAATTAGTCAACCACCCTCACATCCAAAAGAAACTCCGTGATGAGATTGATACATTTCTTGGACCAGGAGTGCAAGTGACTGAGCCAGACACCCACAAGCTTCCATACCTTCAGGCTGTGATCAAAGAGACTCTTCGACTTCGGATGGCAATCCCTCTCTTAGTCCCACACATGAACCTTCACGATGCAAAGCTTGCTGGATACGATATTCCTGCTGAGAGCAAAATCTTGGTTAACGCTTGGTGGCTGGCCAACAACCCTGCTCACTGGAAGAAACCGGAAGAGTTTAGACCTGAGAGGTTCCTCGAAGAGGAGAAGCACGTTGAGGCCAATGGCAACGACTTCAGATTTCTTCCATTCGGTGTTGGTAGGAGGAGTTGCCCCGGAATCATCCTTGCATTGCCAATTCTTGGCATCACTTTGGGACGTTTGGTGCAGAACTTTGAGCTCTTGCCTCCTCCAGGGCAGTCGAAGCTCGACACCACTGAGAAAGGTGGACAGTTCAGTCTACACATTTTGAAGCATTCCACCATTGTTATGAAACCAAGATCTTTCTAAACTTTGTAATATTATCAATCAAAAGGTCATGAAGAAATATGATAATTATGATTGTTGTTTGATTGTGTCAACCTTCAGGTTTTGATAGAAAACATTCTTCTTGTGTCATAAAAGTCTTATTGGACTAGATTCATTGTAAGAAGCTCCTACCTTAATGTATTTTCTTGATGTAAAATAGTATTTTGGCGAAAATTTCTCGAATCAATTCAAGTATTATTTTAGAAACTCAAATGTCTTTTAGAACTTTTGGACCGCCTACTAATTTCTGCTTACATCGAAGATATCAACAACATACTCGGTGAAGTTTCACTCGAAGAAGTATGGGGAGGATAAAATGTACGGCATTAAAGCTACCACTATTTGCACAAAATCATATTAATTTATAATTCATCAAATAGTCAATTAGTTAGTAAATACACGTTATTTAATCATGATAAGGTGATAAAATTCGTATTTAAATTTAATATAATGCCTCATTGAATATGTAAAAAACAGTTGGTGCCCCTGTCCACTCTCCATTTGACCTGGCCTATGAAATGCGATTTAATCTTATTTATTTATTTTACCTAATCTTGATAGGTAAGTTCACTAACACGATTAAATTAAATTAATTTAATTAGGTACCGCATTGTTGTGGCACTTTTGAAAGAACGATAATAACGTCTACGATTGGGCTTTAGTATTTGGTTAATTAATTACATAATTAATATTTATGTAATTTAGGAACAAATTTCATTTGGAACCTCGACTCCTAATATGTTTCAATAAAGTATTTTTATTGGATACTTTTGATTTAAATTTTTAAAAAATGAAACACATTTGCTAAAGAAACAATAATGAAAATTTGATTATTATTGTAATTGCAATGAGTTTTAAAGTGTATAATAATGGAATTTAATCCAAAGCTTTCAGATAAAAAATAATGAAATTAAACACAATAAAATAAGTCTAGATAAGATTTTGATACTCCAGGTAGATTTTGCACAAGCCCCTTTGTTTTGGTCAACACAATAAACTAAGTCAAAAATATATATATTTTTTAAAATGATCAATTTTTTTGGATAAAAGTTTAAGTTTAATTTTAATTTTTTACGTGTCATATTTAAGACTAAAATATTAAATTATATTTGACACATTGATATATTTTAATTTAGAATTACAATATTAAAAAGTCTTTTTTACCTTTTTTAACTCCATATCAAATCAAATTATTTTTTTAAAAACAAAGGAAGTAAGTAATTAATTTTCATCTTATTCTTAAACATAAGTATGGCAAGACATTAATATGGTAACAAAAATTAAATTGAGAAAAGTAATGAATAAGCATATTCTTTATTGAACATTTTTCCTAAATTGTACAAAATAAAATATATGTAGCAAATAAAATGAATCTTATCATAGTACGTTTTTTCTAAAAACTTTAGAACAAAAAGTAACGTACACATGGTCAAAGTGACACTTGTGCAAGAAAACTACTTTTCCTTTTTTTTAATATATATATACACTTTGATATAAAAAAGATTGATTTTTTATATTTAAAATTTCTCTAATTGTAATATTTCACATGAGATCAATAAGCAATACTAATTAGTATTATAAATAAAATATATAAACAATCTTTTGTGAGATTATCTTTTTCTATTTAATTTTATCTTCTTTATAATTAAATTAATAGTACTAAAACATTAATGATGTATGCAGTTAGCAAAAGTCTTTAGGAGCCACCAAACCCCCGCACCCTCTCTCTTTCCTCTACCTAACCCCATCTACCATTCCGTTAAATTAACGCCGTTAACTCTCCACCTAACCCCACCGTATCCCGCTATAAATGCTCAAAACTCTTTTCTCCTAAGCAGCAGTAGAACACACTTCCCCTTAGAAGAACTCATTTTTCCATTGTTACTAAAAAAATGGATCTTCTCTTACTGGAGAAGACCTTAATAGGTCTTTTCTTTGCTATTTTAATAGCTATTGTTGTCTCTAAACTTCGTTCCAAGCGTTTTAAACTACCCCCAGGTCCAATTCCAGTTCCAGTTTTTGGGAACTGGCTTCAAGTTGGTGATGATTTGAACCATAGAAACCTTACTGAGTATGCTAAAAAATTTGGTGATGTGTTCTTGCTTAGAATGGGGCAACGGAACTTGGTTGTTGTGTCATCCCCAGAATTAGCAAAAGAAGTTTTACACACACAAGGGGTTGAGTTTGGCTCAAGAACAAGAAATGTTGTTTTTGATATCTTTACAGGGAAGGGTCAAGATATGGTTTTTACTGTATATGGTGAACATTGGAGGAAAATGAGGAGGATTATGACTGTACCCTTTTTCACTAACAAGGTGGTGCAGCAGTACAGAGGGGGGTGGGAGTCTGAGGTGGCTAGTGTAGTTGAGGATGTGAAGAAGAATCCTGTATCTGCTACAACTGGGATTGTTTTGAGGAAAAGATTGCAGCTTATGATGTATAATAATATGTTTAGGATTATGTTTGATAGGAGATTTGAGAGTGAAGATGATCCCCTTTTTGTAAAGCTCAGGGCTTTGAATGGTGAGAGGAGTAGGTTGGCTCAGAGCTTTGAGTATAATTATGGTGATTTTATCCCCATTTTGAGGCCTTTCTTGAGGGGTTACTTGAAGATCTGTAAGGAGGTTAAGGAGAAGAGGTTGAAGCTATTCAAAGACTACTTTGTTGATGAAAGAAAGTAAGTTCAGTTTATTCTGACTCCTTTATGCTCAATTCTTGATTTTCCTTTGTTTTATTTCTCTTAATGTAGATGTGTAGGATATAGGATCAATCTAAAGAACCAATTTTTACTCAAGTAACAATCTTTAGGATGTGGGAACCTCCTCCCAAACACCCACCCCCAAAGAGAAGAATTGCCTTGGGATGGTGTGATTGAACTCTTCATATGGTCTTGAGCAATCGAGCTAGCTTTTGAAGTTGAGTTAAGCTCGCGGTCCGTTTTCGTAATAGATTTTGACTTAGTTAATTAGAGGTATACTAGTTTTTGTATTTTTAAATCTGCAAAAAGAGGATTGGAGCTATACTAGTATTATGGTTCATTTTCCTACTTCCTCTGGTTTAGATTTTAGTCTTTAAGCTCTTTAAAGAGAGATGAATGGTAGTTTAGCCAAATATTGTTATGAGGATATGCTTAAACCAAACGATAGATAATATAGATGGCCCCCTTTGCCCACATATTACAGCTTTGGAATTTCACAAGGGCTGTAAGGTCTGGCTAGATGAAGTGTTCTGAGGTACCATTAGTTTATAACAATTTATTGCTCTGTGCAGGAAGCTTGCAAATACCAAGAGTATGGACAGCAATGCTCTGAAATGTGCCATTGATCACATTCTTGATGCTCAACAGAAGGGAGAGATCAATGAGGATAACGTTCTTTACATTGTCGAGAACATTAATGTTGCCGGTATGTGCCATTTTCAAAACAGCATATTTTTAAGATCCGTATTTAATTTGTTCTAGTTTTGTTTAGTTTGTGCATTTCCTACTGAAAAGGTTGAAAGTAACTTTTAATGATACTTCATCTGGTATCCCTATGTGTTCCTTTTGGATGAGAATTACAGAATGGTATATTTGACTGCTAAACCAAGAATGATAAGGTCATCTCCACATATTACCAAGTTTAAGGAACTTATTATTCTTGATTTTTAATTATCCTAATCAGAAACTAAGAATAACACAATTTATAAGGGAGTGCATTTGGGAGGGGAACTACATCCGAAGTGATTGCTAATACCTCATAGGTTGAGGAGCAAATTGAGCAATCTGCCTAAGAAGGGCTCGTGTCTGGTTAGCTAAGTTAGTGAGGCAATCAAGTAGCAAGTGATGATAACTGGTCCGTGATGATGATCAACTATATCATGACTGAGACTAAGTCTAGACTCCTATGAGGGGCAGCAGTGCGGAATTTTTTGGTACGTGTGTGTTTGCAACAAATTTTAATGTGATAGAAAATAAATTGAAATCACAAATAAAATATGAAGAAATAAAAATTTTATTGATAACAATGTGGGTACAAATCTGTAACTCCTTGATTCTTCTCTCATGATATTTCTCAATGATTCGAAGATTGTCAGTGGCGTATTTCTCGAATGTAGGATGATATTGACCTCCTTAAGCCATATTTTGATCTCTATGGGATATTTGAGATCTCTTTTCAAGAGAATATAGTACTCTTTATATATGCATAAATTAGGATTTAGGGTAGGGTAGCGTAGCCTCCAAGAAACCTTAATTGAAATAGGACTATTTTGTTGAGTCTTACAAAATTTTGATGTCTACAAATGACCCTTGCTTCGAGGCTTGTCGGAGTGTAGACTTGATGAAACTAAAAGACAGGACTTGAAGTTCAAATTTTTTCACTGTTGGCTTCAGATTTGTATATCTTGATTTATGAGAGAAGGGATGGAGGCCATGGTCACACTGGACGTGTTAGTTTGTTTGCAACAAATTATAATGTGATAGAAAATAAATTGAAATCACAAGTAAAATGTGAAGAAATAGAAATCTTATTGATAACAACATAGGTTCAAATCTATTGGTCCCTTGATTCTTCTCTCATGATATTTTTTCATGATTCAAGGGTTGTTAAGGGTTGTTAGTGGATTATTTCTCGAATATAGGATGACATTGACTTCCTTAAGCCATATTTTGATCTCTATGGGATATTTGATATGTCTTTTCAAGGGAATTATATAGACATGAATTAGGGTTTAGGGTAGCGTAGCCTCCAAGAAATCCTAATTGAAATATGACTCATCTTGTTTGGGGTGAAAGCCTGACAGATCTCTGTGCCAATTTATTCATGTTTTTACTCAGTAGTAGTTGAGAAGTTCCAAATATGGGGTTAGGTAACAGTCTGATATGGTTGGTTTACTTACCAATATTTTGATGGGGGTTAGGTAGATCAGGGCTGTTGGTGCACATGTCATGTCATCCAACTGTCCATAAGTTCTTATACCGTCTCATGCTAATTATTATCATGATATGGGAGATGTACTAGAAGTTGTAATCATTATTTTGTCTACAAACAAAAGCTCTGAAGTATATTTTTCAAATTAGCTGTTGTGGTGGTAATATTCAAGTAGAAACCGAAAGTAACAACGTGAACCTTATGATAGCAAGTGAAAGTGATGTTTAAGCTGTTGTGGTAGAAACCAAAAATAAGATACAACGTTAACCTTACGTTACTAGTGAAAGTGACATTTAAGTAGAAACCAAAAATGAGCTGTTGTGGTAATATTCAAGTAGCAACCTAAAATAAGTAACAACGTGAACCTTATATGATAACAAGTGAAAGCGATGTCTCTCTTGTAGATCTTGAACTCATTAATTGTAGATCTTGGAATTTTCTGTGGTCCTGAGGTAGTTTCTCGTATTGTCTTGTACTGAGCAATAAGTGAGCTTTGATGAGGAGGAACTCAAAGAGCCATGCGCCTTACCATCGTTCTAGAACTAGCATTTAGAACCATTGAAGTATGTTTTGTTGTTTATATCTGTGCATAAACTTCTTGGTTAGTTGATGATTCAGCTAATATTCTTAATCGTCATCGTGAACAGCAATTGAAACAACATTGTGGTCAATTGAGTGGGGTATTGCAGAACTAGTCAACCACCCTCACATCCAAAAGAAACTCCGTGACGAGATTGATACAGTTCTTGGTCCAGGAGTGCAAGTAACTGAGGCAGACACCCACAAGCTTCCATATCTTCAGGCTGTGATCAAAGAGACTCTAAGACTCCGGATGGCAATCCCTCTCTTAGTCCCACACATGAACCTTCATGATGCAAAGCTTGCCGGATATGATATTCCAGCTGAGAGCAAAATCTTGGTTAACGCTTGGTGGCTAGCTAACAACCCAGATCACTGGAAGAAACCTGAAGAGTTCAGGCCCGAGAGGTTCTTCGAGGAGGAGAAGCACGTTGAGGCCAATGGCAATGACTTTAGATTTCTTCCATTCGGTGTTGGTAGGAGGAGTTGCCCTGGAATCATCCTTGCATTGCCAATTCTTGGCATCACTTTGGGACGTCTGGTGCAGAACTTTGAGATGTTGCCTCCTCCTGGGCAGTCGAAGCTCGACACCACGGAGAAAGGTGGACAGTTCAGTCTCCACATTTTGAAGCATTCCACCATTGTGATGAAACCAAGATCTTTCTGAACTTTGTAGCACTCCTTATCCGTTAAGGGGTTCTGAAGAAAGCTGATAAGTGTTGTTATTTTGATTGAAAAGTGAAAACCTTTTAAGTTTTATAGAAAACATTCTCCTTCTTGAATCAAGATTTACCTTTATCTGAAAATGTTAGGAAGAATTAATTGCATTGCTTGGGTGACAATTGTCATTTCGATAAAGCTTTTGGCAACCAGCTAATTCCCATAAAGCATATTTGATGATTTCGACAAATACTAATAAATTAGAATGAAAATGCATGTTATGTAACATAATTAAGCTCAAGAGTTTATATAAAAGGGTATGACTTTATTTATGCTCTTCACCTAACCTAATTTAGGTGATGTTATTAATCAGTTCAGTTAGTTGCTCTCAGTAATGTATTTATATATTTTTCATAAAAGATGATATTATATTTCTAAATTAAATAATATATAACTTTACAAGTATATATTGTTTATTTTATATCATAATTTTTATGTTTTTTAATATAATTTTTATATCACATTAATTAACCGAAATGAGTATTTTAATTAGGTAGAAAGTTGGTGGACGACGAACATGGTTGTGCGATTTGGTAATTTGGTTTACAATTTTACATAATTCATCTAACCATGGCTCTGTCCTCTCTGTATCATCGAGTCCACCTTAGTCGCCATTAATGCCTTGTCATTTACTAAGAAAATATTTTTTCTATCAAAAAGATCATAATAAGTCACAATTATTCGAAAAATTTATAATTCTTTAATGTAAAAAAGTGTCTGGTTTTTATATAATATAAATAAATAAATATAAATATAAAAGATATACTAAATTGGGTATTTTTAGTTGGGTTACTGTAGTAATTTAACATTCAAGTTAAGGTTATTTTTTGTTGAGGTTTGTTGAAATTTAACATTTAAGTTAGAGAATTTATACTTTTAAGATAGTATGTTTAAAAATGAACGTAGACTTCTCTCTTAGTAACAAAAGGATAATAGAAAAATTATTTATCTTGCATTATTAAAAAAGTTACAATCTATCAGAAAAATCATAACTTTTCGAAAGGGTCAGATTTCATTGGAAGAATCGCAACTTTTCAACGTGAAAAGTTGTAATAATATAATATAATATGCTTTTATTGAGGGTATTATAATAATGTAAGTTCAGATAAGGAGCATGTCTAGTTGAGATTATTATAGTAATTTAATGTTTAAGTTAAGAAATTCATTAGAATTTTTTTTCATTTAAATTCGTTTAATATTATTATTATAGTTTTGTATTATGAAATTTCATTATGAACTAGCATATTTCATGTCGATTATTTATCTATCATAATACTTTTTCTTTATTCAGATTTGAGATCAATAATGTAGATAAGCCCACATCTAGTAAATTGTAATATGTACTAATTAAGTTAAAAAAAAAGATTTTATTAAAAAAACAAGTATATTGGGATATGTGGGCTGAATGTATATTGAATATTATACATCCGACAAATGGTGTAGTATGTAAAATGTTTGTATTCGAATTTAGATAATATTGCAAGTAATTTGAGGATATACACTATATTGAAAAGAGGCAAATTAATGCGCCAATTTTGACAAATAAAAGTTACATGAATGAATATTTTCACTAAGAATTATCAAAATATAAACAAATATAACCCAAAAAAAAAGATCAAATGAATTTTACCTGTAATATACAAATAGAAGATTCTTTTTATCTATATGGTATATTTTTTCATAAAAGTGTCACACATTGTGGCTCCATTGCCTATCACAACCATAAAAGAAAAATTGTTATTATGTGTCGGATTTTGTCTTTTTAAAGTATAATTAAAGATGAAAGATCGATTATATTTTTTATCAATTTTTAAAAAAATATATAATAAAATATATTTTTAAAAAATAACACATATCTTTTTGAATATTATCTTTATTATAAATGATTCAGATTAATACTAATATAAAGCATGCGAGTTTCTTTGAAAGTCGGCCTAGGAAAGATTTGAATTTAAATTTTGTTTAATATTTTTTTTTCAATTAATAATTGATGGCATTAGTGTTTAAAATAGTGACAGGAAGTCACATGTCAAGGAACCAAATGGAGTGGCAACAATAATTGATTTTCCGAGATTTACAAAAAATGTGCCTACTCCTGTCCCTTTTTGTCTCCTACAAATTTATACATTTGAATTACGAAATTTATAAATAATTAATTAAAAAAACTTAGTTATTATTGTACATCAACTTGAAGTTATCATGTTTATTGTTGTGTATTGAGTTTACCAACAACAACAATAACATACTCAGTGAAATATCACAAGTGAGGTCTGGAGAGGATAGATTGTACGCAGACCTTGTCGCTACCTCATAAAAGTAGAGAGGCTGTTGTGTATTGAGTTTACCATCTTTCACAAATAAAGCTTGCACGTGCTCTATTTTTCTTAAACCTTATTTATGATTCATGAAATTATATTAAATATATTTTATTATAGTCATAATTTATATTATCATATGAACCCAAGAAATTTAAAATTTATATCTGTATATATCTTTCTATAAATAGTATTTTAATTATAATCGATTTCGTCTATCTCCTCCTCATTTCAACTCTTGTTCTTTTGTCTATAAAATCTTATGAATATTGACAATAAATAAACAAATCATCTTTGTATGTTTTCATCCATTTCAAGTCTATTTCTATTTATATACTCACTATGGTAACATTTTGATCATATTTTTTTTTAAAAAGAAAAATAAATTATTAGTAACAAAGTTTGACTATAATATACTTGAAAATGATTCTAAGATAGATAATATGATCTCACAAAAAAAGCAATTCTTTTTGGAGATTTAAAATAAATAAAGAGAATAATACAAAGAGGAAAATGTGATGCAATGGAAAGAAAACGTAATGAGTTCCCCCATTTGGAAACAAAAAAAGAGAAATCGTCCCAAAGTAGCCTAAATTGACCGGATTATACAAAGGCAAATGACGTAAAATATAACAACAACAATATATTCAGTGAATTTCCACAAATGGTATCTGGGAAAGGTAGATTGTACACAAACCTTATCGCTACTTCATAGAAATAGAGAGATTGTTTCCTAAAACCCTCATTTCAAAACTCACAAGTAAAAATACTAGAAATGCAAAAAATGTACAAATTTATTTCAATTTAAAAATATATCAAATATACGAAGTATGATAGACCATCTACAAAGTTCCAAGTAGCAAAGTGCTGGAAAAAAGTAACCACATATAGCGAGCATCAAAATTCCCCGGTGAGGAAAATTTATTCTTTCTTATATATATGTAGTAGTAGTAAAATAACACATATCTCGTCTTCTTCAAGAATCAACGTCCACTTCAGAATCCCTCAAAAAAGTGTTGTTTCTGTGATGAATACTAGCACTCATTTCCCTGGTGATCATGAATCATCTGATGGAATTGAATTCTGCCATCGGTTTTCTTTGAACAACAATCACATGGAAGGAGGAGTTAATGATGTTCTGTGCTTTTCAAGCAGACGACCATCAGAAGAAGAGATTGTTGTTGGTAGTGGTAATGATCGAACAGTAGTCCAAGGGGATTACTTCGATGGAGTTTTTAAGTATATACATCAGATGCTAATGGATGATCAAGACGAATTAGAGAATAGGCCTTGTATGTTTCAAGATTGCATCGCGCTGCAAGCTGCTGAGAGATCTTTTTATGAGGCTCTCAATCCACCTACAGTTCATTGTAGCACTACTGATGATTACTGCGATGCTGTGAATCAATTTGATGATTTCATCCCACCGAATGCAAACAATTGTTATCAAGGGGGAAAACCAGAATCAGATGGTAACAAGAAGCATTCTCGTGAAGAAAATGGTGACGGGCGAAATTCGAAGCAGTTTGCAAGTGATGGAACAGAGGATGACAAAACAGAGGAGCACTATGATAAAGCGCTTCTCTGTCCAGGCTTGAATCCTTCCTTCTATGAGAATCGATCAAAATCAGCAACTTCATGGGATGACGCAGCGTGGGACAAGCAAAAGAGCTGTCATATAAAGCAGGCTAAACGCGGAAGGCCTCGTGGAAGCAAAAAAGGAGTCAAGAAGGATGAAGTAGTAGATCTTACTAGTCTCCTAACGCGTTGCGCTGAGGCTGCAGCAAGCTACAACACCAAGACATTCATAGAGGTTCTCAAGAAAATTAGACAACATTCTTCTCCCTTTGGCGATGCTACTGAAAGATTGGCCTATTGCTTCGCCAATGCCCTCGAAGCTCGTTTTGCTGGAGGAGATGCAACAGTGGCTACAACTAAGAAAATATCAGCTGCAGATTTCTTAAAAGCTTATCAGGTCTACATCACTGCTTGTCCATTCAAGAGGATGTCAAACATATTCGCCAACAAGTCTATCGCGAAACTAACAAGTGAATCACCAAGGGTTCACATAATAGATTTCGGGATCCTCTATGGATTTCAATGGCCTTGTATAATACACGGGATTTCTCTTAGGCCCGGGGGACCTCCAATGCTTCGAATCACAGGAATTGACTTCCCTCAGCCAGGTTTTCGACCAGCTGAGAGAGTTGAAGAGACAGGACGACGTTTGGAGGAGTATTGCAAGAGATTTAATGTTCCCTTTGAGTATAAAGCAATAGCAAAGAATTGGGATGAGATTAAAGTAGAAGATCTGGACATCAACAGAGATGAAATGGTCGTTGTCAATTGTTTGTACAGGCTAAAGAATGTCCTCGATGAAACAGTTGTAACTCATGGTAACAGAAATCCAAGAGATGCTGTTCTTAACTTGATCAGGGAAATAAATCCACATTACTTCGTCCATGGGATCGTTAACGCTATGTACAATGCCTCCTTTTTCACTACCAGATTCCGGGAGGCTTTATTCCATTTCTCGTCACAATTTGACATGTTTGAAGCCACGATGCCACGAGAAGATGAAGGAAGGATGATGTTTGAGCAGGAAGTATTCGGAAGAGATATCATGAACGTTATAGCAAGTGAAGGGACGGAGAGAGTTGAGAGGCCGGAAAGTTATAAGAAATGGTCAGTGAGGAATCAGATAGCGGGGTTCAGGCAACTTCCATTAGATCAAGACATCGTCAAGGAAGTAAAGACGAAGGTGAAAATGTTCTATCACGCCGATTTTCTAGTAGATGAAGATAGCAACTGGATGTTGCAAGGCTGGAAAGGAAGAATCATGTATGCACTCTCAGTTTGGGAGCCTCTTCATAAATAAAATCTTCCATTTAATTCTTGTAACAACATATATCAATGAAAATGTTTGACTTTTCAATAGCAATAGTGTCACATAAACTGAAACTGACGAAATGCTAACTCTAACATTAACTTCTAACGACATAAAATATATGATAAATAAGCATAGTAAGGCATATTTTAAAATCAAAACACATCACACTGTGTGGAGAAACAGGGGAGAATCTGACATTAAAAAATATAAAATTTTATATAATTTTGAAGTATCTAAATTTTTATCTTCAAAATATCGAAGTAATATAATCTAATTTAATTCTGAGAATTAGTCAGACTGACTCTTAAAAAACACAATATAACAATTAAAAAGGAACAAAGCAAGAAAGATTAATATCGGATGCAATAGTAAGTATCTCCCACCTTTTTTCGCTACATGTGTTGGTGACTCAAACTAGAGTAGAACGGTGCTTACCGTAAGGACAACTCCGTCTTGTAATATCTTGTCAGCATATTAAAAAGATGAAAAAGGTAACCAGAGGAGATGGGCTGAAATACAGTGAATGTATGGGCTCATCTTTTATCAGCCCATGAGCAAACTCAAACCCACTCTTTAGGGCCCATTCTTGTCTTATTTTCTGTATCAACAACAACAACAACAATATACCCCAGTGCCTCAAAAGGCTCCCGCTCATTACGGGGTGAGGGGGGTCGGATGTACGCAGCCTAATCCCTATGTTTAAAAACATAAAGCGGCTGTTTCCAGATGACCCATGAG
>JAOTQR010000092.1:23997803-24045338 GCA_025774065.1 Solanum ossicruentum | reverse complement strand
AGTCATTTTGCTTTATTCCATCATACTCCAAGGCCAAAAAATAGTCAATCTTTGGCTCCATCCGAGATTGATGGAAAATCTTATTTTCTGTATCATTCTATATTTTTATTTTCATTCAACTTTTCATATGGTATTCTTAAGGCCATAAAATTAAAGATATTTTAATATATTTGACATAATTTTAATTTACAATCATAAAATCAAAAAATCTTCTTAAACTCTATGTTAAGTCAAATTAAATCAATTTTTTTAAACGAAGAGAATATTATTTTTTCTAAATATTCAATTTAATGTATTCAAATTACAAATTATTTAGTATTTTGTCTTTTCCAAAACAACTATCATGGTCAAGCTGGTAAGCGATACCTATCGTAAACACTTTGCGACCATCAAAATATATTATTATTATTATTATTATTATTATTATTATTATTATTATTATTATTATTATTATTATTATTATAACTGTATTGATATAAGTATTTTAGCTCTCGAATCTCGCCCATTTAAAGCAGAGGAGATTCTTGAACGAGAAAAAGTGGCACTTGACATCTATTAATCTTATTTGACTAATATATTTTATGAAAGTTTGGACAATAAAACAATTCACTCTTTCATAATGAATTATTTGATCAGTTTTAAGAATTTTTATTTATAAGGGTTAGCTGCTGCTGGATACCATTTAATTGTTGTATATTGCACATATTTTTTATGGAAACGCCGGAATTCTCAAAGACACCTATTAATGTATTGTATTCTGTATATAATTTTATTTTTCATTCATTTTTGGTGTCTATATTTATTAAGGTTCAAATATATATATTATTGAGTTTTTTTGGAGGAAGGCGGAGGTGACACTTCAAATAATTATTTTTCTCTCAAATACTTGACCTCGACATCTTTTATTAAAATAAAAAAAATTTCGATCATTCTGCCATAAATCTCGTGAACATGTTCAAGTTGTCCTAACCTAGTCCTGTTGGAGAATACTTCACAAATTCATGGAATAAATATCGAATAAGTAAATTTAAATCACAAAGCAGCTGAGTTATAAAGTACCTAGAATTAGGAATTTGTTACATGCAATGCACATGAATGACCTTGGCAGGATATTAAATTGTCTTTTTCCCTAAAAGCTATATATTATTTTGCCACTTCTTGTTACCAATAAACCATGCACATGCAAACAAAATAATAATAATAATAATAACAATAATAATAATAATAATAATAATTCATTCCTTGGAAAAAGAGGGATTATATATTCATATTTGGATTTTACTAAAACAAGACAAGCTCATTCATTTTGTATGAAAAACACTACTAGTATCATATATCGTCCTTTTGCCAATAAGCAAAAATAATGGGACCAAATATTTATTTCCTTCCACTATTTTACCACCCTCATAGGCAAAAAAAGAAAGAAAAGTATAAAAATCATTTATTATGGTATACCGACATATTACATATTCTCTGTTTTATTTTACGTAATCTATGTATTAAAAAATAAATATTTTATTTATTTTATTTATCTAATATAAAAAAATTATAAGAATTTTTTATTATTATTTTTTCATGCAGCAAGGCCTTCTAATCAGGAATTTTCGTGCTTCTTTTTAAAAATGAAGTGGACTGTGAATTTAAAGAATGAAACAAAAATTCGACGAAAATTAAATCTTTGTAATAATTCATTTTTATATTAAATATTGAATTAGTTCATTGCCATCCCTATACTAGGGACCCCTTTCAGTTCATATAAAGTAATAATTAATAACAATAATAATGATAATTAAATTTAAAATTCTAAAAATATCATTAATAAAGTTAATTTACAAAAGACTACATATATCTAGCATATAATAAAAAGATAATTTAACTTGGTAATAAATAAGATTTTTCTTACGAACCAATTTAAATTATACATAATTAATTCAAAATAAAAATCAACTAAATCAAACAAATCAAAATTAATTAAATTAATAATATGTAAGTTATATATTAATCCGTTTAAATTTAAATAAATTCAATTCTCGTAAACAAATTTTATCCCCTCAATTATTTTTACCAATTTTAGGAAAACCTATAGAAGATAGCCATGAATACATGTTGGTACAAGATAAAACAAGAGATTCATGGATGATGTGTCATTCTAAATTTGTTTTACGTGGTATCGTGCGTACCATGATAAAACCAACCCTAGCCTTGTCGTAAATATAAATGTTATAAAAAACTATAAACTAACGAGACATAAACCTACTAGTATTATTAGTGGCCATGCAGATTTCATAAAGATAATAGTCTATTATTGTTTATATGGCTCTTTTAAAATAAATTAAAATAGAAAAATTATTAAAAAATTATAGATATATATTTAAATTGTTCAGTAGATATATTGATTTGTTGTCCACTTGAGTAGTTTAACTGCTTCTTATATATAGTAGAATATATATCAATTCTTTTTTTTTCCTCTTGTATTTTTTCTACATCAAATAATGAACTCATGCAAAAAAAAAAAAAAAGAAAGATCGATTGAATTGGCATGTGTCTGTTTCATATAACTTTTTTATTAGCAAAAAACAGATTCAACTTATCCAAAAATTAAAAATAGACTAATGTTATTAATTGAATTGAAATCCTATAACTATATTGAGGTTTCAAGTCGAGCGAAATTTAATTGGGCAAGAAAATCTTAGCAAAAAATTTCACTATTCTAAATTAACGGGGAAAATATTTAAAAATGTGATCGAAACTCTCCTCATCTATTAGGTGGGACATTGGATTGATCGAATTGACTGGTTAATAAAATTGATTATATTCAAAGGCTTAAACTCCTCAACTGAACACGTTAAGATAGTGATATGTTCAACTGAAAAAACTCAATGAATTGGGTGAAATGATATTAGAACTTGAAAAAAACTCAAAATAGTGATATGTTCATCTTTTGAATGAGTCAATCGACTGATTGAGTTGGACAAATATATGTTTTACGTAACTTTTTATTTATTGAACAATAAAAAATTACAAATAATCATAATATTATTTTAACACTTGAAAAATTATTGAAACAAAGATCCATTTTGAGATTATTTGCAAATAGTTCTAAAATATATACATTTAGCTAAGTGAACTTTCGTTATTTTTACCATTTGTAATATATTTGATGACAAGCTGAAATAATTTCATAATATAATCAAGTCAAAATTATAATACATCAAACTAATAATTGACTGATTAAAGATTATTAAAACATATTTCAATATTTTTGATATGTTTGACTCATGCAATTATATCTAAATTATTACTTCTAGTCTAGAGTAATAATAATGACTATAGTATATATTATATCTAATAAACGTTATAAAAAGAATAAGTAGAAGAATTCAGCCTAACAACTAACTGAAAATGAATTCAAGTTACTATTAAATTAAACATTCAAAGGGTTGACATTTAGGGTGTGTTTGGTCGGAAGGAAGATTTTTTGAAAAATATTTATATGAAAACAATTAAATGAATTTCTTATTTTCTTGTTGTTGTTGTTGTTATTTTTTTATACTCAGTATATAAATTAAAAAATTATTATTTTAAAATATTTATATAAAATTTAGACAAGCATATAATAGGTGGATATTAATAGCGACTATTAAAGGTGAGATAAAAATAAAATGTGCTATCCTTTTATATCGATAAATTTTTTTATCCTTCATTAAAAGATTCAGAAATAGAGAAAAAGTCTTTTACTATTACTTATGTAAGAAGTCTTAATTTAGAAATTTAAATATAATTGTTTTGTCCTATTCTTATTGATAAAGTGTCATAATCCTAATTAATATATGAAAAAAAATTAAATAATCTTCTTATACTAAAAAACTACAATTTATCATATTTAAATTATCATGTGTTTTATAAATTATGTTCAATTAAAAATATAAGAGGAGTTTAATAAATATATTTCTTCATTGCAAGGGATTAAATATGACTAGTCAGTTCTTTTTATATTAAAAGATTTTTTTAGTAACAATGTGTTCTACCAATTATTGAATCCCTAAATTATACAAGAAAATATTTTAAACCATTTTCTACACCTATATAAAGATTCCTACAGCTATATAAATATTACAATGCCCACATGATTAGTAAAAAGACCTAGATTTAAAGGATGATTATTAGTTGCTTCTCTTTTACAAGTAAGTTAGTTTATTTATTTATTTATTTTAAGACCAACTCTAGAGTGCAATAAAATTTTAATTATAATTATGAATTCTAATTTTTTTAAGTTACTATATGTATAGTAAATACATATGATATGTTTGTCGTCCTATATAATTTTTCTATATATAATTTATAAGTGTTGAAATATATCAAAATTCGACCATTATATCAATATAATAATATTTATTTTCATTATTTGAACAAATTGTTCATTTAGTAGAAGGTTAATATTTTTTTAAAAAAAAAAGTTATCCTTTTTATCATTTTATATTAATTGATGTAATGTATAGGTGCAAAACACATGCCCTAAACTACTACGTCAAATAATATGGCACTAGTCAAACTTTATTTCATGCCTTGTTTTTGAAAAGACATCGTAACTCTCAAAATTCAAGACAATCAAATTTAATTTAAACCGCATGTAAGAGGCGTGATTCAAAAAATCTATAGCTTAATATAAACACAATAAAAATAATTCTAAAATTAAATAAAGTTCATCAAATATTTAATAATGATAATTTCACGCAAAAATCACAAAAATCTAACTATTTAGTTTTCGAGCATGAATTTGCTTTTTATTTCATTTATGTATTTGTTCTTTTTCGAGACCTTCAATTGAAAGCATCATCTAAACATTACAAAATAAAGAACTAACAATACGATGACATTGTTTTAAACTCATCTTAATTTTATAAAAATAATCATCTAACTAATACAAAATCAAATTTGTCGAGTCTATATAAAGATTTTTTCACATGATATAAGAAAAAAAAATAACAATAAAACAACATCATCTTAAGTTGACCATCTAGGAAAAGTATCTTTTAACTATTATAAAACAAAATTATCAACAAAATAACGTTGTTCTAAACTAATCATCTATAAAAAAAAAAATCATCTAACTATACAAAATAAAATTGAAAACAAAACAACGTCGTTTTAAACCGATCTTCAATGGAAGGTATCATCTAACTATTATAAAATAAAAAATTAACAATAAAACAATGCAGGTTTAAACTGATCTTAATTCTACGAAAAATATCATCTAACTAATATAAAATCAAATTTGTTGCATCAATATAAAGATCATTATATAAGTAAAACAACTAACAATAAAATGACATTGTTTTAAACTAACCTTCTATAAAAAATATTATTTAACTATTAAATAAATTTGTCAACAAAATAACATCGTTTTAAACTGACCAATGATAAAAAAAATTATCATCTAACTATACAAAATAAAATTGACAACAAAACCACATCGTTTTAAACTGGCCTTCAATGAAAAGTATCATCTAACTATTATAAAATAAAAAACTAACAATAAAACAACGTCATTTCAAATCAGCCTTAATTCTATGAAAAATATCATCTACTAATACAAAATCAAGTTTGTCATGTGATCTTCTGTATACAGATCTTTTCACATTGTATACGTAAAAACATCTAACAATAAAATAACCTTATTTCAAACTAACCTTCTTTGAAAAATATCTTTTAATTATTACAAAACAAAATCGTCAACAAAACAATATCAACCGTTTTATACTGACTTTCTGTAAAAAAAAATCTAATTAGACAACATAAAATCAACATCAAAATAATGTCATTTTAAACTGACTTTCAACGGAAAGTATCATCAGCTATTGCAAAATAAAAAACTAATAATAAAACGATGTCGTTTTAAATTGATCTTAATTCTATGAAAAAAATTATTAACTACTACAAAATTAAATTTGCGGTATCTATGTAAAGATCTTTTCACATTGTATAAAAAAAAAACTAACAATAAAACAATGTCATTTTAAAATGACTTGTTATGAAAAATATCATCTAAATACTACAGAACGACGTCGTTTTTAAACTGAAATTCTTTAAAAAGAAAAAATTAATTCAACTATATAAAATAAAATCGATGACGAAATAATGTCGTTTTAAACTGACCTTAAATGAAAAGTAATCATCTGACTATTACAAAATAAAAAACTACTAATAAAACGACGTCGTTTTAAACTGATCTTAATTCTATAAAAAAATATCATCTAACTAATATAAAATTAAATTTACCATATCTATATAAAGATCTTTTCACATTATTATATAAATAAATAAAAAAACTAACTACAAAATAATGTCATTTTAAAATATTTTTTTATGAAGAATATCATTTAACTACTGTAGAACGACATCGTTTCAAACTGACCTTCTATAAAAGAAAATAAATCAATCCAGCAATATAAAATAAAATTGATGACGAAACGATATCGTTTTAAATTGACCTTCAATGAAAATATCATCTAATTATTACAAAATGAAAAGCTAACAATAAAACGATATCATTTTTAAATTAATCTTAATTCTATAAAAAATATCGTCCGACTAATACCAAATCAGATTTACCGTATTTATATTATGATGTTTTTATATAAGTAAAAAGTAACGCTTTTTTTTTCATATAAGAGAAATAACACTTCTTTTTCCTTTTTTTATTTATTTATAAATTTCCACCTTTATCCCATATTCATTCATGTTGAAATTACCTGACCTGATAACTTTTTTTTTACAAAATGTAATACAGTAAATCTTGACTTTTTTGAAATATATTTGACGTCATAAATCATATACCAAACTGGACATGGGAATCTACGAAACCAAAGGGGTCAATCGTATCACTGTCCGAAAAAAATGTTTAAAATAAATAATTCTTTAAAAAATGAAATAAAAATAAAATAAAAAAATTAAAGCAAGAATTAATTTGTATGAAAAAAAGGAAATTATGTTTAAGTGTAGAAGAAGAAGACCTTGCGGTGGGTTGTCTTCAAGTGTCGTGCATGCATTTTGTGCATCCATTTTTTTTTCTTTTTAACTTCTTCTTTGCTTTGCTCTGTAGACTCTGCATGCACACATTCAACTTTATCTCTCTAAAAAATGTATATTTTTTGGTTCTCTCTCTAAAATTCAATCTTTATCTGCTCTGTTTATATCTCCACCGACCGGCCACCGACCTCCGCCGTTGATCTTTTTTGTGGGGTTCAGTGTTTGACTCATTTTTTTCTGTTAAAGATGCAGTTCAAAATTGTATAATTTTGTGCTGATGGTAAGGTTGATTTTTCATCTGGGTATTCGCAACATTTGATATTGGGGAAGGTAATTCCTTTTTTTTGGTTTATTTGATCTGGGTTTATTGTTTTCTTGATGGGTTTATTAGGGTTTTTGTTGATTTTAAAGATTTGATTTTTAGGGAAAAAATGGGGTCAATGATTTGCATGAATGAGCTTTGTCGTGCAACGACGTCGTCTGAATGGAAGAAAGGTTGGGGATTCAAATCCGGTGGATTTGCTAAGCTTTGCTACAACTGCGGGTAATTAATTTCACTTGTCCTAAATTAATTGTTGCTTTTGTTTATCGATTTTCTGATGCAGAGGGTAGTTTGGGGATATGGGGTTTTTGTGGATCTCCCTGAAATAGAGGGAACCAATTGTTTGTAGAGAAATTTATGTTTGTTGCATTATGGGATTGTTCCTAAATTTTTGGTTTCTAGTCAATTATCACATTTGTGGCATATCCATGTCTCCTTCAAGAGTGAGTGTCTTTCACCTTTTGTTAGTGCATACTGTGATTACATATTACGTGTAATAGTTTATCTTCGTGTAAAGTAGAAGTCTTGATATGGAGGAAGGACAAGGAAGGTCGGAATTTAAAGGACCTTTTGTTCTCATTTTCTTACTTTCAAGCTTTTAACTAAAGAAAAATGAGTTTTTTGTGACGATTTAGTGGTTATTCGAGATAAAGATGAGATCTTTCGTTGGTTTTGTGGTGATATGTTTCCATGTTATATCTTAAACCACTAAGACGTTTTTAGATTGATGCATCGAGTTCCAAGATAAGAACTTACACAAGTACTTTGAGTTTGATGCAATAGTACTTTCTTGCTTTTGTTGGTCTTCCCATGTAAAATGGCATGTCAGTGATTACTAATGTGGTTCTTTTTGGTTCTTGAAATCGGAAGTATAAGTTCTTATGGTTGTTACCTTACGTTATAAAGAAAAAATCGAAGTATAAGTTCTTGTAGTTGGAAATTCAACGTCTTTACGAGAACTCCATTATGACACTGTTGTTGTTCTGGACTCGTATTGGTGTTGTTAATCTTTTTTCTTTGCTGTTCTTTATACAAGCTCACAAAGTAAGAGCCTTTTCATCAGTCTTGACTTATAGTTGACTTGTAGTTTATATGGTTTTCTGCTTAGCTTTTTGTTAGTTAATTTTGCAATCTGTAAACCAAGCTTTACTGATTTCTCCTCATTTTTTGTCTGCAGATCTGCTTTTGAGAATTTAATTTTCTGTGAAACATTCCACTCGGATGAATCTGGTTGGAGGGAATGCAGATCCTGTAGAAAGGTAGGCCATTGAATCTCATGCATTAGATTTGCATGGTCAACTGTACTAGATTTGCATGGTCAACTAATGGTTTTTGATTCTATCTTCATTTGGTCCGGCAGCATATACACTGTGGGTGCGTTGCCTCAAAATATTTGTATGAGTACTTGGATTATGGAGGTGTTGCATGTTTAAACTGTGCACGCCATTTGGATGGTCATTCCGTCAGGCCCATACAGGTATCCTTTTTTTTTTTTTTAAATATTATTTATTTTTGCAGCATTTGCCATGATGTTTGCACTTCCATATTTCTTGTTCAATCTGTTTTGATATAATTTTCCTTGAGCCGAGTGTCCGTAGAAAACTACCTTTTTGTTTTTGGCGAGACAGAGAGGGACATGCATGGTGCAATCTGATCAATTCACTAGAAATCATTCCAATATTTACAGTTGAGAAGTGGTGGCTTAGATGCATTGTAATGCACGTGGTTGTGAAGTGAACATAGAACCTCAGTATCATGTTTTTTCTGCCTCTCTCACTCCTGATGAGATCAAGTCATCATCATTTATATGCTTATAATATCTCTCGGTACCATATTCATTTTCATCATTGTACTTGGATAACTAATGCTTATTAGTAACTTGGTGAAGTATACCATATATTAGCATTGTCTCAAAATTGTTATCTGGTTCTTCATTAGACCTCATGAGTAATTTCTGCTATTGAAGTAGGAAGGTTTGCGTTGCTTCTGTTTACCTCTATTATTGCAGATTCTATAAATGGTAAAGATGGTTGTAGATCACTGCACTGGTACGGAAAAAACACTGGAAGTAGAATCAAGGAAATGCCGGAGTCACGTCCAAAAGTATAAACCTAAAAGTAGAGATTCACAGTTTGTATTTTGTGTTATGAAGTCCAACATGTCTTCATAGTCACGTAGAAAAGCCTTGTCGTTCCAAAAGAATAGCAAAAGAATCCTTGTAAGTAGAGAAGGACAGATTAATCCAGTGGTTTTTTTCATTTTTTATTTTTGTAAATTTGGTTAGCACTGTTACCGTCCTAAAAGAAAATGAAAAGAATAAATTTTAACTTTAGATTAAGAGTAGAATCCTTGTTGTCTTAAAAGGGTGTTATGTATAGGATTGACTTCATGGAAACAAAGAAATTGAAGATGTTTTTAAGGGGCCTTCTCTAGAAGGCCAAATGCTTCGACGCTTCATAGTTTTTGCTTAAATTAGAAAATGTAAATGGCTTAGAAGATTTTACAACTTCGTTGTGCTCTCTCAAATTTAGTGTTATGAGCATCTTAGTGCAATTTATTTTATGAATAAAATAAACAAGCTTATGGAAAAGGAGAAAAAATGAATTACTCTTCAATAGTTTTACTGCAATAACTCATATGAGGATTGAACCTTAAACAACTTGAAGTCCTCAAAATTTAAAAATGGTTATGCCTCATTCACATGTTTTGCTCTATTTATTTTAATTTATTGCATTTGATTAGTTTAGGGATTTAGAAATAAATTGTATGAGAACTTTAGAGCATGTAAAAACAATATCTCAAATGAGTAAAATGAAGTGGTTTGTCAAAAGTACTCCATCCCAATAGAAGTACCTACTTCAACTTGTGTTGATATTAAGATAAAATGTGTAAGATTAACCTTTCGGGGTGGCCTAGTGGTTTGAGCTTGAGGCTTCCATGTTGGAGGTCTCAAGTTCGAAACCTCTTGCCAGCGAAAGCAAGGGGTTTGCCATCTGGGTCGAGCTTGTTGCACCGGGCTTGCCTAGTGCAGGTTACCTCTCCTGTGTGGTTTGCGAGCTGTTGCATAGGCGCGGGTGTTTATCCTGTGCGCACCCAAAGGGTAGCAGTTGCGGTTCCCCTTGTTATCAAAAAAAGAAAAATGTGTAAGATTATTATACCATGGTTTATAAAGAAGTGTTTATAACAATAATTTGGAATATAAAAACATGAGTGGTGGTTACTAAGATGTGATAATAAATGACAGCGTTAGTTTACTTATATCTTTTAATTTAGGTGATACCATTTGGTTGGATATGCAGTTTAAGATATCAGTTGACTTGTATATTTTATAAATTAGTAATGTAAGAACAACTTAACCTAGTAGTTGAAAGAACTAGATTAAGAGAGAAAATTTCACGTCTCATAAATTTGATAGGTTAATAGATTTGAATTCTAAGAACTTGTGAAAGATGGGTAAAATAATCTTATTTATTAGTAGAATGGTGTGAAATATTTTCGAATGCCCCAAAACAGGAGTGTGATAAAATGTGATAAAAAATGGGATATAGGGATTATTAATTTAAATCATTAGAGAAAAAATGATTTTCATCCATGGAAAAACGTCAAACTTTTCGGAATGGATCAAATAAATTTAATTGGTGATTGTTATTGTCTACTTGGTTTTAAGGTTCATCACATTAAAGAAATGGTACTGAAAATCGGGAATTGTTCATTTACACATTAACATTTTGGATAAAAAAGATTTTGTTAAAAGAAATGGTCAAGAAAATTGTAAATAGAAAGGTACGTGGGTCAAGATATTTGTATAGTTATAAGAGACATATGTACGCACTTTCCTTTATTTATTTCTGTTTCTCTAATCAATCAATAATCAACCTTTTTTTGAAAAAATTCTTGTGTGTGTTGTTGACGTTTAGTATATCTTGTCAAAATTAAGTTCTGCTCTCTCTTGGCAAGCTTACTTTGTCATTGACATATATTCTCCATTTTTGGTTGTCATATATTAAGAAAAATTCTTTAAATATGCCTCACTTGTAATGGCACACTTTATAGTTATATATTAGGTTCAGTCTGTGCAGAGATGTATATGTAGTAAGGGGTAGAGATTCACCAGTTATTGAATTATCGAAACAATAGTTACAAATGGTTCCAAACCGAGCAAAACAGATAGTGAGGATTCATAGAGCGATCCAACTACAGTCATCCTTTGACCTCCATAACAACATTTCACTATAGCAGCAAAGAGATATCAAGAAAAACGACTATAAAGAGGTTTATAGTTGGGAATGTAGTGTTAGTAGTTTTAGTAGTGGTTGATTTTAAAGATTTTTGGAAGTATTTAAAATTACAGGGTCAAAATTAGCTATCTCCAATGATGGGAGGGTAAAGCCAGATGCAGTTTAATTGCATGCTGATAAGTGATAACCATCAATGGTGAAAAATTCGGACTGCCACAGCATAAAATTGCTTTGAAAACTTAACATAGTAATTATTCAAATTAAGTCAGCTTTTGTGCTTAGATAAATCGTTCTATGTAACTTGGTTTCTATGTCTCTTAGAATTAACTAGGCTTGTGTCTGTATCGTGTCCATGCAAGTGTCATTTCCATGCAACATAGACACAACAGGTTACTCTTTTTTTTTTTTTTTTTCTGGTTTTCATTTTTCTGTGTGCTTTAATTTTTGATTATTTGATATTCAGACGTTCACTTGTCATACTGGACATATGCTCTGCACGTAAGGAATTGTCCTATGTATCTTGGTTTCTAGGTCTCTTGGAATTAGCTAGTCTTATGTCTGTATCGTGTCCATGCAAGTGTCGTTTCCATGCAACACAGACACAAGAAGTCACTCTTCTTCTCTTTTTTCTTTTGTGCATTTTTTTGTGTGTGCTTTTAACATTTGATTATTTTATATCCAGACGTTCACTTGTCATACTTGATATATGCTCTTTCCGTCAAGCTTACTTGGTAAATTTGAATACATTGTCTTATCTTTATTGTCATGTCCTAAGAAAACTATCTAAAATAATATTTTAAAGATATGGGTGAGTATCTAAAAATGCAGGGTCAAAATAATTTGTCTCCATTATGGGAGAAGAGTAAGGTTAATCACAGTTTATTTATATGCTGGAGTAACCATCCACAGTGAAAATTGTAACTGCCATCTTATTATATTATTTTCTACCCTCCACATGGTAATTCGGTAAATTTATCGAGTCTTTTTACTTAGAACTAACATTCTATGTGTTTTGGTTTCTGGCATTATTAAAATTATATATCTTGTGTCTATATTGTGTCCATGCAAGATTGAAAGACAACCCAACCAGAAAGCCAAAACCCAATCCGTGAAAGAAAGAAACAACTTCAAGATATGGACAAGTGAATAGCTTCTCTGTTCTGTCTCTTTCTTCTATATCACTTATCTAATTGGAGTTCTTTTTACGTGTTCTTTGAATGTATATGTCCTCTTCATGTGGCCTTTTACTATTTATTGTATTCCCTGAAAGTTCTCTTTGACAAATTTAGATGATGGTCAGTTGACAAAATTTGACTCTTAATCATCTTATAAATGCTTTTTCAGATACCTGGTGATGATCTTCCTAATGTTGCCTTGGGATCGAAGAGCACACAGCCACTGGGCGTTGAGAATAAAATGGATGAGAATGACTTTGACAGCAGAAGGCTTATGCCGACCAATGAGCCTGGTCAACTCTTTCAAACTCCAAGGAATGACAAGAAACCAGAGACAATGCTTCCTATTGGTAATGTCGGTACATGCTTTTCAAATCTGAACCAGCAGAACATCGGAGCTTCTCTATTTGGTAAACCCGATAATGAGAGACCTAGTCAAGGTGTAAAAGATATGTATGAATCGATCAATCAGCCGTCTCTAAATTTCTCTTTGGGTACTCCAATTGGGCCTTCAAGTTCAGGACAGCCTTTTCTAGGTGGAGATGTTGAAGGAAGGGAACAAAGTAAAGCTTCTCCCTTCCAACAGGGCCAAAGGGCACGCCATATATTGCCCAAGCCCCCCAAACCTAGCCCCACCTCAGGTTCTGAATCAATCAAAGTAATGACTTCACAAGCACGCATTGCAAGGCCACCTGCTGAAGGGCGTGGTGGACGTAATCAGTTATTGCCTCGATACTGGCCTCGGATCACAGACCAGGAGTTGCAGCAATTATCTGGAGAGTATCCTTGACGGTGTATTATTTTTGGTTGCTATTAGTTATCTTTGAGTTGATTATCGCTCCTATATTGTTTACTTTTAACTGGAATTTCAGCTTAAAGTCTACTATTGTGCCACTGTTTGAGAAGGTCCTAAGTGCCAGTGATGCTGGACGAATAGGGCGTCTGGTTCTTCCCAAAGCATGTGCTGAAGTAATAGTTACCTCTTCAGTCTTTTTTGTACTTGGTGAAGTTTAGACAATATGACATCTTGCCTGTTATCTTTATGGTCTCAAATGATTAGCTTGCGATGCATCTTTTTTGCTTGATCAATGCCAATTCCTATGCAGGCATACTTTCCTCCAATTAACCAATCAGAGGGTCTACCTATAAGGATTCAAGATATAAAGGGTAAAGAGTGGACATTTCAATTCAGATTTTGGCCCAATAACAACAGCCGGATGTATGTTTTGGAGGGTGTTACCCCTTGTATACAGAATATGCAATTGCAAGCTGGTGATACGGGTAAATATTCATGCTCTCGTCTTATAAAAAAAAAGAAGATATTTTTCCATCTCTGGTAGAATGGCATAGATCTCAGATTGTAGATGCTTTCTTTTAGTCTGGTCATCAATTGACTTTGTATTTGATAGTGATTGTGATTTTCAGATAGAACTATTGATTATGGTCTATTGTTGTAGTGATATTCAGTCGAATAGACCCGGGAGGAAAGCTTGTTATGGGATTTCGGAAGGCAACTAACAATGTTGACATGCAGGTTACATACAGAAACATTGTTTGCTATAGCAGCTTCTTTTTCCTGATTATTATTATTGTGATTTTATTTCCGTATGCAAAACAGGATTCCCAAACGCCTAACCTTCCCAATGGCAATGGCTCTGCAGAAACTTCATTTTCCGGCATGCCTGATAACTTTCCGGTGAGTGTTTACTCTTAAGTGTTCTAGGTCTTTTTGCAAAGCAAGTATTGTCACATGCTTGCAGCATTTGAATTTGCTATTTCCCGTGATGTTAATTCTTTTTGCTATCCAAAACATGAAAAGAATGGAGGCAGGACTAGCGATGATTCTGTGAACCGGCAAGTGCCGATGTCAGAGAAGAAAAAGGCAAGAAACATCGGGTCCAAAAATAAGAGGCTTCTTATGTATGCTGATGATGCTATGGAACTTAGAATCACTTGGGACGAAATACAAGAATTGCTACGTCCATCTCCGACTGCCAAGCCTAAAATTATTAAGATTGAGGATGCTGAATTTGAGGAATATGAAGTAAGTGCAACCAAATATAGGAAAGCTACAAAAATTGTCTCTTTTTCTTTTAATGCTACATTGTTCGTTTTTTCATAGTCAATAAAGTTTAATGCTCTTTTTCTATTACTCTGTAGGAACCACCAGTCTTTGGAAAGAGGACAATATTTACTGCCCGATCTTCTGGGTAAGGGAAAAACTGAATGTACTGAGTCGGATTATTTGTAGAGTTCTCTGTTATGCCAATGGATCAACTTGTGCAGTCCAGCGTTAGCAAATGCAAGCGCAAAAATCTCTAAGAACCATTGGTGCTTTAAGCGCAAAGTACATAGAAAGTGTGGACTTCAATGAAAAAGATGCTAAGAGTGAAAAAAGTACAAATATATGTTTAGTTCAAGACTAATAATTATCAGCATGAATGACAAAAATACGAACAAAAGATATTGAAATGAAAATTATGATAAACTGAAATATTATTTTGTTTAGCGTCGCCTCTTTAGAAGAGGCTCATTGGTACGGAAACATATTCCTTAGAACCTTGATGAGGACATAAAACCGCACATTAAGCAAGGCAAAGCGCTTCAACATGTTTTTAGCCTCGTTTCAGGGCTTAAGTGCACCTTTGACAACACTGGTGCAGACTTGAGAAATTTCATACTAGCTCAACCTGTTTGGAAAACTTCTTCCGATATGTGAACTGTCACATGAAACCTTTTAACTACTTTTTCACCCCCACCATATTTCACCATAGAAGATTTAAAATCGGAAAAGCTCAGAGCAGAGTTTTGCATTTGTTGATAATGTACTACACAGAAATGAGTAAATGTAATCTCACTGTTTGGTTGCGATCTGTCAGATCCTTTTTTTTTTGGTTGTTCACTGCTGATTTCTGTTGTACCGTCACACAGGGATCAGGAGCAATGGGCTCAATGTGACAGTTGTTCTAAATGGCGTAGATTGCCAGTTCATGTACTTCTTCCTGCTAAGTGGACTTGTTCAGACAATACTTGGGACTTTAGAAGGTATATATCTGGTTCCATCGATCTTCCACCTTGGATCCATGTTTGAGACTAGACTAGTTATATCATTTTCATTTTTCAAGATATCAAATATCTAAAAGACAAAGAAAATTTGCTTCTTGCTCATGTGGTGGTCTTTCTCTTGGTATGTAAACATAAATCTGAGTGTAATTCCGCTACACGAAATTTAGTGGCTTCTTACTATGATATTTGTAGCCTGTACAGACCAAGATATGTTTGTGTTAGATGAATGCATCGTGTTTTTTAGATGCATTTGCTTTCTTTCAGGGGTGTGTGTGTGTTTGTGTGTGTGTGTGTTAATGGGAATTAGCATGCACAAATTGTACTATTTCATATATAAAATGGATACTCTCTGAAGAACGATAGTTTCTTACCCTTTATCTGCTGACTTCATTACAGACGCTCGTGTGCTGCTCCAGATGAGATTAGTCCGAGGGAATTGGAAGCTCTCTTTAGAGTTGGCAAGGGTATAGGATATCTTCTCATTATTTAAATTTTTTTTCCTTCTGATTCTTTTTTAAGGAACACAATGTTCACAAGGATATGATCATGAAGTAGTTTGGGAAATGTATATATAAACATGGATGAGAATGACGGTGTGTGATTTAAATGGATTTAGTTGCTGGTAGAATTAAGATTTGAATGAGCTTTTGAGTAACAGCTTCTAAAAGGTTTCGTCGCTCAAAGGTACCTTATACCTCCAACCAAACATGGGATAAAATAATCCTACATTATATCCCGGATTATTATAACTTATTCCTCACACCAAACGATCCCTAAGGTTTATTTTTTTGCTTTAGAAAAAAAAAGCATTTCAAAAAAGCGAGATTAAGGAACCTCTGCTAAACAGACTCTTCTCCTGAAGCTAGAAATCGACTTTTCATTTGTATCTTGATGTTTATCTGCTGAAAGCACTGCACTTTAGGAAATCTGTCTGACTATGGTTGGAGAGGAAGCCTTCGATTTGGTTTTCTTCTTTTTATCTTTGAATCCCCTGCTCCTCCCCGCCCCAAATAAAATGTATTACATTGATGTTCCTTCAGTATCCCTGCAAGTTCATGATTTTCTTTATTGCCACTCAGGTTTATGAAGTGCTTTATGATGAATGTGTCTGTAATTATATCAAACATAGTATATGCCTTAGACGAATGATGCTTACCTTTGTTTATATAATATAGTCACTCACTGTTAGTCTCTTCATTCCAGATCCCAAGAGGCGAAAACTTGTAGAAAACAATGAAGATTGTGAGGCTTCTGGGCTAGATGCCTTGGCAACACTTGCTGTTTTAGGTGACAACATCGGTGACGTGGGAGAGACTTCAGTTGGAGCCACAACAAAACATCCTCGGCATCGTGCAGGTTGTTCTTGCATTGTGTGTATTCAGCCTCCAAGTGGAAAGGGCAAGCACCATTCCACCTGTAAATGCAACGTGTGTGCAACTGTGAAACGTCGTTTTAAGACACTCATGATGCGTAAGAAGAAAAAACAATCAGAACGAGAAGCGGAGCTTGCACAGGCAAAGGACCAGGTCGCTCCTAAAGACGAGTCAGAACCAGACGGAATGCCAAATGGAATAGAGTTGCTTCAAATGACTCATTCTGAGAATGAACACATAAATCACTCCGAGAATGAAAGGAATTCAAATGGGGATCAAGTGGAGGAGTTCGGAACCGGGAAGGGACAGTTGGACCTGAACTGTGATCCAAACCGGGATGATGACATGCTAGCTGAGGTCACTGCTGGAATGAGCATGACCTCCCTTGTCAATGCTTCCAACCTTCCCCTGGAATATCTAACACAGAACAGGCGCGAGAACTTGGGCAACCCTTTACTGTCACAAGCTGCCAGTGAGAGTGTAGGGCACCATCCTGATAACGGATTCGGGAATACTGCAGATGTTGAAATGGAGAGTAAAGGCGGCGAAGCGTAATTGATTCCCTATCTTCATTTGGTAGTTTCTTTTGTTTATTTTCAGTTATATGAGCCTTTTGTTAAGATATATAGTGTTGTTCACCACCTCATGTTGAGGTATTATACATACTGATAGTTGAAGGAGTCTGTTGCGTCTTAAATCAGTTTTTGTGGGTTCTCATACATACCTTCTGCTGGAAAATGTACTTTGTTCTTTTGCCTAATGTGTATCAAGGAAAAGCTACCAAAGTTCAAGGAAGTGTTGACATCATTTGGTTCTTTTTAGGCTGCACCATTATTTATCTTATGATTTGACGGATCTAAGATTTGAAGTTTATGGCTGTGCAAAAATCAAATTGACCGATAAATCAATGGTTTTATCAGTATAGATTATTGGGTTTAACGATTTTTGAATGGTTTTGTTAATTATTTTTATTGGTTATTGATTTGGTTTCTGAATTTATTATTTTGGTTAATGGATAAATTGATTATCCAATAAGAAAAGGTTAAGCTAGGTGTATAAAGTTCTTACTATGCGTAGAATTCGAGAAAGAGTCTGATCACAAGAGTCTAATATGTATAACTTTATCTTGAATTTTTGTCGGAGGAAGCAATTTTACAATGATTTTAACGCTTTAACCTTATTTCCAAAATTTAGTATTACTTTCGGCCGTAGACAACACAAATTAGTCTTTCTATTGTGACACTTTCTTTTTTCTCGACATAAATTACCATTATCTTTCCTCTTTTCGGTTTTAAATTTGATGGTGACGAGTACATATAATAAATGCTATTATCATAGTTTATGACTTGAGTCTTTAAAAAGAATTCGAATAATTCGATCTTAAAAATGTTCAATGTTAAAATTTGTGTTGCACTTGTATTTTTGCTATTATATGAACTTCATGTATATATTATTATATGAGCATACATTTTATTATTAACAACAACAACAACAACATATCTAGTAAAATATCATAAGTAAGGTTTAGGAAGGATAAATGTACGCAAATCTTATTAGTACTTCATAGAGATAGATTATTTTCGAAAAAACCTCTTCTAAAAAATATATCATCCCAAAAGTAGAAAATACGAGATATGAAATGACGAAAATGGATAACAAATGGAAATTTATAAAGAAAATAAATGACGGATAACAACACAATACATAACTACCCAACTACCTCTACTAACCTACTATATCACACAGCCCGACATCATCCTACCCCTATTAGTCTTCTAACCTTCTACCGCAATACGCGACGTCCACTCCTTTCTATCTAAGGTCATGTGCTCGATGATAAGAAGCTACGTAATATCTTATCTAATCACCTTTTCCCAATGTTTTTTCGATCTACCTCTACCCCTCCACGTAAACTCTAAATTCATTTTCTCGCACGTCTTAATAGGAATATCAACACTTTTTTTCTGCATATGCCCAAACCATCGCAGTCTTGCTTCGCTCATTTTTTCTGCCACAGAAGTCACTCCAAACTTCCCCCAAATTGTCTCATTCCAAATCTTATCCTCCTTGGTGTATTCACACATCCATCTTAGCATCGTCATCTCCGCGACCTGCATCTTCTGAACATGTGAGTTTTTTATTGGCCAGCACTACATCCCATATAGCAAAGATTGTCTAACCACATTCTGTAAACTTGTCTTTTAGTTTAGGTGGTATCTTCTTATCACACAGTACTCCGGAGGCAAGCCTCCATTTCGTCCATACTGCCCCAATATGATATGTAACATTATCATCAATATCGCCGCTATTCTGGATGATGGACCAAGATACTTAAAGTTTTCTTTCTTAGGAATAGGTTGAGTGACAAATGTAACTTCAGTGTCTGCTTCATCCCTCGTACCACTAAATTTGCACCCTAAATATTCTGTTTTTTTAATTATTGATACAAAAACTCAACTATCAATCAAACGTATTAAAGATCGAAAAATGATTACTTGAAAATTAATACTAATAAATATCTTAGTGATTTGGTTATCGATTTAATGTGTTCACAAACAAAATTTGATAAAGTATGACCAATAATATATAAAATTGTACCAAACTAATCGATATGTATCCCTAGCTCTAAATAGTATTCCTTCTTTTCCAATTTATGTGATATACTTTCCTTTTCGGTCGATGTAAAAGAGAATGCCACTTTTTTATAATCAGAAGTAATTTTAACTTTTTAAAAGTCTTCCTTAAACGTTATGTCAAGTCAAATAGTATCGCTTAAATCAAGGCGAAGAAGATTTGTCGCTTTAGTTTAATCAATTTGTCCTGTTGCTTTTTTATCCTCCTCAGACCTCACTTATGAAATTTTACTAAGTCTGTTGTTGTTGCCGTCATCGTCATTTTTCTTTTACATGCTTCTTAAGAAAAACATTAATTAGGCAAGTTCTTGTCAATTATTATTTTATTTTTATTTGTGTCTTCATATATAGTTCTCCTCATTAAATATTTACTCTATCGATCTACTGCAACAAAGAAGACATTTAATAGTAATACATTTTGCCATTGGAAGCTACGAAAACATTTAGTGATAATTGAGTAAATATCATTACATCCAAAGCTGTTAAGGCATTTTGTAGCATTTACATAAAATATTTGTTACAAATACTCATACTTCTTATATAATATACTTGCGGCTATATTATATTTAGAGGTATGAAACATGCGTGTAAGCAACCTCCGCATCAAGATGTATATTAATACAAAAAGAGTTGTAGTTGAGGTGATATGAAACACGCAAAAAGATGATAGTTTAGATAGATAAATAGAAAAATAGAGAGTTAGATATATGAAACTCGCAAAAAGAAAGCTTCTACTGTGTTAATTCTGTTTGAAATCTCAAAGGCATCTGGATACATTATCAGTTGAGCTTGAAATTTAGGAACTCACTTGTTTTGTTTCATTGTCCTTTAGCTTGAAATTTGCATCCACTGATTTAAATGTCATTGGGACCACATAATTCAAAAAAGAGGGACTAAATTTAGGCAGATCCTTGGAGATTGGAGAGGCTCTTTTTTTCTCCTGAAACTGAAAAAATAGAAGTTTGACCCAAAAAAGGCAACTATTTGTAGTGTGAACATGAACATGCTCAGTTTTCTTGAGAGACATGATATACAACAGCATTCATCTGAAGTTTTATGTATCAAACAAGATACAGAGGGACAGTTGGACATTTACATGATACAAAGAATTATACAAGGCATACCTCTGCTTAAGAAAACAAAAGGCTCTTTTACAATAGCAAAATTTCTTCAAAATAAACATCTATGATATCATGTTTCTCCACTTGTCCTTCAAGTCACCCTGAAGAAAATTGTTTAGACTTCATAAGTAGGAGTAATATACAACCAGTCAACAAATAGTAGTATCAGAAAACACTTACTGATGTCCTCCCAGAAAATATGTCACGATAAGTATCTAAGATGACCTTCCAGTTTCCAATACCATACCTACCCAAAAAAAAAGGAAAACAATTAGAGCGCTAAACCTTGTGTCTTTACTTCTTCAAAGTCAGAGGAAGTAAGAGATGTTCCATACTTCTGTACACCAGTTCTCAAAGTGTCTTCTTCCAACGCACTCCATTTCCTGGGCCTTCTCCTTACATTAACTTTTTTAAATTCATATAACTTCAGGGGAGAAACTTTCGTCCTTTTAGGGCTAGGTAATGTCACCCTATTCGCGGCACTTGCTGCTCCTTCATTTACCTCCTCGAAGAAATCATCCCACTGTATACAATTTAGTGTTTGTTTCCATTAGCCTGCACAAAGAATTGCAAATCTTTTTCCCTCTATTTGGGTAGTTTCACCAAATACAGTTTGTGTGCCTAGGCCAATTTTTTCCAAACAACATCATACATATCTAGTGAAATCCAACAAGTGTGGTATGGGAAGAGTAGAATGTAAGCAGACCTTACCACTACCTCGTGGAGATAGAGAGGCTGTTTCGAAAAGACCCTTGGCTCAAGTGCAAGAATATGCTTTATGTTTAGGCTCTAGTATTCCTCTGGTAAAACCAAATCTAGAGCTAATATCTGAACTAACTTCACTATTTTACAAAGTATCATCTTGTCACATGGCTTGGCAAAAAGTTTTGCACATTTGGTTACAAGAAACTGTTCAGTAACTAGGCTTGTAAAGCTTTGAGAATAAACAAGACTATCTTGCATTGAAGACTTCAGGTTACTATACATTCAAGAGCGTACTAAAGAGCACTGTGCATAAATACATGCCAAGAAGCAGCATTTGACCATATATTTAAAAGCATGTGGAGGACAGAAATTTTTTCAATGCATATACCTCAAATGGATGGGCAGCATTGTTTCGGTTCACTCGATCTGGCTTGTGATGACAATTATGCTGCACTTCACAATTCTCCCCTCTAGCTTGAACCATTCTGCTACTGGAGGCAATTGGAGGAGGGGCTCTGTCACTGTTATTTTCAGCAAGCTGATGACCCGTATTATCCCTTGCCACAGAAGACAAAGTCTCAGCAAGGCGTAGTGCATCAGGTAGAGGATCCTTCACCATAGCACGCAGCTCCAATGAACTCAATTTAAGTGCTCTCTGTGCTTTCTTGATTTCAGCAGAAGGCAGTAAAACATCCTGTCCACCAGATGCCTCAGGTTCCGACTCAATAGAATCGCTAATCCTGACACCTCCAGACTTCCCAGCTGATGCTCCTCTGGTACGTTTGAAAGCAACATGCTTCTTCCTGGTCGATGCATTTCCTTCGTGCACTTCTGCAAGCAGAAAAAACAATCATCTAGACATAATACTCATGAAACTGATACGAGTTCAGCAGGCAAAATGTCAAAATACAATCTTTACCCCTTAGTGAGGATAAACTGATATTGGTATTAATAGCAAATGTCAAAAAAGTACTTCCTTTATATCATATGGGTGCCCATATAAGCTACAGAAAGCACACAATTTAGCATTTGACACCAACATACAGAATTCGGTCATCATTAGTTGAATTGCAATGAGCAGATCATAGGCACAAATTTGTTATCCAAAATTTGATCATATCATAGAGTTTAATAACACATTACCTCTGTCATTTTTCCTGAAAGTTCCTTCTTTGTTCACCCCTTCTAAAAATGCCTTCATTGTCTCATCAGACTGGTAGTTTTCCGCCACAACCTCAAGGAAAGGAGACCCAATGCTCTCTTTAGCTTCACTAACAAAAGCCTTAACCGCCTCAACAGCAACGACACCTTTGATTCTCTTTATCACACGCTCAGAACACCTATCATCCCATAAAGCCGCCTCTATTTCATCCCTCCAACTCCATAACTCTTCTGATACAAAGCCTACATCCTCCCTTTTCTCCATTAAATTGATTCTCCTTTTCCATATCCTCCTTACTGCTTCAAAATACTTACCTTTGTCACTTCCTCCCCCTTCACAACTCAAAAACTTCACCGTGCACTCTACTGCCACCGCACAGTACGCGGCTTTCATAACCTCTGAAGCTTCGATTCCTTCTTGATGATTTAGTTCCTCAATCAACTCGAGAATTTCGAGGATTTTCTCGGTAACTGAACCGTCAGAAATCTCAGATTCAATTTTCCTGACGAGCAGCGCTCTTTTGAGATTTGGCTTGTCGTTTGGGAGTGGAAGAACGTGAATGAGAGCGTTGAGAATACCGTCGTCGAGCGGATGCCGGAGGATGAATTCGAGAATCCAATTGGAAATAACAATGTCGATATCCATTCTTAAGCGCATGAAATGGAACCCTAAAAACCCAAAATCCTTTTTAGCTATTCTAGGTTTCCTTCATAAGGTTTCCTTTATAAATCAGTCGGGTCGGGTGCTTCTGAGTTTCTTCGCCAGTTGCGTATAAAAGCTTCGACCAAAACACTCCGGCGCTGCTCCGATTAAATGATGATTTGTTTTTCAAAATGATTGGTGAAGTACTGATTACCCTATTAGTAATTTGTGCCAAAAAAAGATTGTTTTGGTAAATCATTTTAAATAATATAAGTACTATAAATTAAAAATTCTTATTATTAAAAATATAATATCTGATTTTTTTTCTTTATAGGAACTATGGTGTGGTAACAATATTTGAAATTTTGGTACAGTGATTTTAATGTTCAATTTTTAAGACTATTATATTATTATCATATTAATTTAATTTTATATGGTTTGATTTTATATTTGTGATGTAGTAATCTGTAATGATAATTTGTTCAACTTTAAGTGATATATACTTATATGATAGAGCATTATGACTTCAGCAGTTTTAAAAAATGTCTAAATAATATCATATTGACACATTACACGTGTAGAAATATACATTCAAAAGAAAGTACAAACAAATCTTTTTATTAATCAATTATGTTTAAAATACATTTCAATCAAAATACAAGATTGTATATTTGTTAAGTACTTATATAAACACACACGCTCGCATATATATAACTATGTATTTCAATAATATGATATTCGATATGTAATTTTTAAATATCATATCGAATACCAAAAAAATTTAAAGTGTATATGATATACCATATTAATTATCATAATAACAAAACCACAATATCAAAGCTTTTAATATGATATGATAGTTCAATATCGATAAGGAAAGCAAGTTTGCGATGATTTTGGCATATACAAAGAAAAAATATCGACGCTCCTATTAGGAGATGCGAGAGGTTGGATTTAAAAGTTACACGGAGGGGTAGAGTTAGACCAAAGAAGTATTGAGGGAAGGTGATTAGACAAGATGTGGTGCAACTTCATCTTACTGAGCACCTGATCATAGATAGAAAAGAGTGGAGGTCGCGTATTAGAGTAGAAGGTTAATATATTAGCAGAAATAAGACAATGTCTGACCTTGTGATATAGTAGATTAGTAGTATTAGTTGCGCTTTTATATCTTATGTTGGTATTGTTCGTCTTATATATATTACTTTTAAAGTATTTATATATTATCATGTACTTTCATATCTAATATTTTTTTACTTTTGAGGCTTGATATTTTTGACAGAAGAGTCTTTCAAAAATAACTTAATATTTTTGGCACGAAAATCTTTCAAAAATAATATTTTTATTTTTATAAAATAATAATAAAATTTACGTATATTTTATCATCTCATACCACTTATAAAATTTGACCTATGTTGATGTATAACACAAATTGTAATCTATTTCAAAATAATGATCACGAAAAATTGATTAGAATTCCCAAAAGAGTCACATGACCAGCAGGCGAAAACTAAGCCGAAATTCAGTTAAAAAGTTAGAAATTTAATTATTAAATTACAAAAAGTATAAATGTTAGTGGTGCAATTTTCTCCCCCTTTAACTTCTATCAAACACTTTGCGCCTTTATCACTTCGTCCATTTCCCTGATTCAAAGCTCTACAGGTTCTTCTTCTTCCTCCATTTTTCTCTCATTTTACCTGTTCATATAAACGTATAAATATTCCAGCAATTAAAAAAATCAGATCTATAATTTTGCATTTTGGTAAAATCTTATTAACCATATTAACATATTCTTAATTTCTTTGATTTTTCAAAATAAATTTCTGTAGGTGTACATTGCATTTTTGTTAAATTGGTGATACATGTTTGGATCTCGTTGGATGAATCTCATTTTTTTTAAAACATAATTGAACGTTTTGTTTTCAGGTGAGCTGGTTTTGTATGATTCATGGACGCACGGTTGCGATAAGGTAAAAAATTCGATTATGTCAAGTTGCGAGATGTTTTTGTATGTAGGTTTATGTGTGGAAATTTATACTGATGCGTAGATTTTGAGGTTGGAATTGGAGGAGGAGCGAAAATGACAGATAGCCAGAAGTTTCAGTTGGGGACCATTGGGGCACTGACTTTGTCGGTGGTCTCTTCTGTGTCCATTGTAATTTGCAATAAGGCGCTTATTAGCACGCTAGGTTTTACATTTGGTGAGTTTTGTTAACTTTTTTCTTTTTGGTAGTGCAAACAATGGATTGTGTTTTGTTGTTTTTCTTTTGTTACTGTTCATTAGTGTGATGACCAATAGCTTACGTGCTATGTGTAATTAGGTACCTGCTTTATAATCGATATTGTTTAATTTACCTTGAAAGAAAAATTTGTTGATATGTTGAGATAGAGGATTTCATACGGCCAATAACAACTATTTGGATTGAGGGATAGTTTATTGGTTCATTGATTGCTTTAACATGGTTCTATGAAATTCAGGAAGAGGTTGTGCAGGAAAGTTTTCAAAGTTCATTTCGTTTATTCTTTTAGGATGAATGTGCTGACCCAACTAGAATGCGATCCAGTAAACCTCAATATTCTCTGTTAAAAAATGGGTTCGACAGAGTAATTAATAGGGAGCAGAACAAGCTCAAATATTTGACTTAGTTATGTCTCATGTTTGTGTTCTTCTTTAGTCAATATTCAATTATTTCCTGTATTCACTTGATGCAAAACAGCTCAATTTCACAGTTGATGGATTTGACTAGTGCCATACAAGCAGTAGTATGAGAGAACAAAAAATCAAATGTACCAAGAAAGAAGAATAAGAGAATGCAAAATCAAGTGCAATACTTCTTTCTGATAAATAAATAAATAAATTGATGAGGAAATAATTGAGTTGGGAAAAGAATGATCCAATTTGGATTAGGGGATTGTTAATTTGTTGACACTTCTGTTTTGGTTCCTGCAAAACCTAAAAAAAGAAATTCTCACTTCTTATATCATTCTGCTTTGAGTTCTAACTTTTATATTTTCCTTTCAGCTACGACTTTGACAAGCTGGCATCTTCTAGTTACATTTTGTTCTCTCCATGTGGCAAGATGGATGAGACTTTTTGAGCATAAACCTTTTGATCCAAAAGCTGTTATGGGCTTCGGAATATTGAATGGGTCCTCTATTGGACTTCTTAATCTAAGCCTCGGGTTTAATTCTGTTGGTTTTTATCAGGTTTATTCTTTTTCCTTTCTACTTCTAATGACTATCTGGCTTAACTTTTTTTTTTGTACCAGGGATTCTGGCTGCCTTTAATAGTGATTTATTTGGTTAAGATCTTCTTTTTCCCCCCTCATTTCTCTTTATTCTCATTCCTCTATTTTTGTGGACCTGTATTTCAAGGTACAACAATGTATTCACTGGGATAGATTTTCCACCTAAATCGGTTTTCTGTTGATTACTTGTTTGGAGTAGTTAGGGTTTATAAGATCTACAACTTGAAATAGCAACTTGTTCCACTATAACCTTAGTTTATTCACATTAAAGATGTGCAACAAAAAATCTTATTATGAAATGCTTAGTGATCATTATGAAACTAATAATCAACATAGCTAGCTGAATTGTAAGGTTTTTTCTATTTTCATTTATTGGGAAGAGGCAGCAACATTTTTCCTTTTGTGGTTCTTTTTCGCTTCTGTGGTTAGAAACCAATTTACTTGATGTGATGAGATTCTCTTGTTCCTTATTGCTGTCAAACATTCATCAGAACTCAATTCTGAGTTGTCTCCATATTAATTTAAATGCAGTTAATTTTTATTTTTTTTTCTTCATTGTTTTGCATTTTAGATGACAAAATTAGCAATCATCCCCTGTACAGTTCTTTTGGAGACTCTTTTCTTCAGGAAAAAATTCAGGTAAAAGTACTCAACGTTAACTTTATCAAAATAACTTTACTATTTCCACAGTTAGTTCTTAAAAAATCAGTCATGTTACACTAGGTAGATAGAGGATCACATACATTACCTCCACATCTATTTTTATTTCTCTTCCAAGCATATCAAACATAGGAATCTATTCGCATTTTTTATTAAGCTTGGACCGACATTGAAGAAGCTTTTCACCAACATGTGGTTTGCTCGAACGGTCGAATCAGAAGTAATTTCTTGGAATAATTAAGAGTCTGAACCCTATGTCTTGTCCTTGTCTAGTAAGTTGAATGTCAGTGGTATTACATAATTCCTATATACAATCATTTCTATCTGAGGTGTAGGGGCTACCATCATCCAGAGTTAAAGGTTGAGTCAAAAACTATGGAAAAAGAAAGGTGCTTAAGATAGTTCATCTGCATGAAAGTTGACATACAACGATAAGCAGTGTAGAGGAAAATACTCTGGTTCCTTGGATCCCTCTGAAATTGGCGATATGCAGGCTAAAAGTAATTGAAATTTTATCTAGCTTCCATCAAATGAGTGCTAGAAAGCATTTTCACATCTTGTCTAATTGATTTTTGTTTTGGAAACTCTACAACTTTAACATAATGGCTAAAAGTCTGTCAACAAAGATCTTAACTGTCATTTCACTGGTTGCTAACATGGTTAAATGCGAAAGCAGAAGACCAAGTTTTTTTTTGACAAGTTGTGCTGTTGATACAAGTATGTTCCAGTAAAATGTTGTTGATCATTAAGATTCTTGGAGCCAAGCCATCTCTGCTTATTTTGGGTGTATAATTTAAAGACCCATTTGGAATATTGCCTATTTTTATTAATTTTCTTTTTTGTTGGTTTTATCACTCTTAAGATAGTTTGTCCTTTTTTATGCAATGTTCATAAGCATCCTTGTCAACATGAGTGGAACTCTTTTTCAGGGAAAGACTTTCTTGCTTGATTCAACTATTGACTAGTTATTTAAGGCTGAGCTAGACACAATGTTAAGTTTGCAAGTGACTGGTGGATCGCCAGATAAATATAATGGTAATGGAGCAGTAAGTCAGGGAATTGAACTATCTTTAAGGGTGGGTGCATGTGAAGAAGTTTTTTTATCAAGTAGAGTATCTGTGTGCACAAATACAGCTTCTTTGGCCCCACAATTTTGATCCAATAATTCTCTATGTATCTCTCTGTCTGGATGAAGCTAGTGCTCTATGAAGTATCTAAATAACATTCTGCCTTCATTTACTCTTTTGCTTAAGCATTGATGAAATTACCCTTTTACTTGTACATTTTTAGCAACGATTTGATTCCCATCTCAACTATGATTTGCAGTAGGAATATCCAGCTTGCACTTACCGTTCTTCTTTTGGGGGTTGGAATTGCAACAGTAACTGACTTGCAGCTCAATTTACTGGGCTCTGTTTTATCTGTTTTTGCAATCGTCACCACTTGTATTGCGCAGATTGTATCCTTTACTGAGTGGTCAATCAATCTATTTCAGTTCTTTTCTTTACTGGCTCTGCTTACTTCATAAATCCCAAGTTTAGCAACCCTTTTTTTGGGCAAATAAGGCTTTAAATTTTTATGAAAGTTGTTTTATATGTATTATAAAATGATGTTGGACCTATAGTTCAACAACTATCTCATCATATCTTCTCTTGCTTGGATATCTTAACCCATCTTCTTAGATGACGAATACCATCCAGAAGAAGTTCAAGGTTTCTTCAACCCAGCTCCTGTATCAATCTTGTCCTTATCAATCAATTACTTTGTTTATAATAGGACCATTTTTAGATGGGCTTTTGACAAATCAGAATGTATTTGCTTTCAACTACACACCAAATGTGCTGGTAAGTTGGAAAGTCATTTTCAATTTTAAGTTAGATATAATCACTATTTGTTAACTTAAATGTGTTGATGACAGGCCTTTATTGTTCTATCCTGCCTTATATCTGTCTCTGTCAACTTCAGTACTTTTATGGTAATTGGCAAGACTTCTCCAGTCACCTATCAGGTCCTTGGCCATCTGAAAACATGTCTTGTTTTGGGCTTTGGGTATTTTCTACTTCGTGATCCCTTCAGCTGGCGAAACATTCTGGGTATCATCATTGCTATGCTTGGGATGATACTCTATTCATATTATTGTACCAGTGAGAGCCAGCAGAAGTCTATAGAGGCTGCATCCCTTCTGTCTCAGGTATTACACCTTGTGTTTTTGGTGTTTCACATTGTGCTAGACAAAAGAGGTACTCCATTTTGTCATAAACCAACTTGTGCTATCTTGATCTGCAAGATGATTGGTGATGATGTATACACCCAATACTACCTCCCTTCATTTCACCTCATTACACTAGTACTAGATTTTTGCAATATTTCTTCCGAAATCTTTTAGTTAGTGGCATGAGTCATGAGAGGGACAGATGTAGAAGGAATCCTTGTACTCCCTTTACTACATCCTTGTGCATCACCTCATTACACTGCACTACTAGACAGATAGAAAACGAAAAAAGAAATTTACGCTATATTTGCGGTACGCTTTGCTTGCAAAATGGTTTAATTCGTTAGTGGGGCATGGGTCCTGGGAGAGGCAGATCATGTAAACTCTAAGACCTTCTGCTCCCTTCATTTTAAACCACTGCTCTCGCTAGTGCTAATGCCGAATGTGATAGTGAATTGAGTTTTATCATCAACTTTCCTTTATGCATTTAGAATATAGGTTTACTAAATTCTCTCTGTTGTTTGCTTTGAAGGAAAGTGAAACTGATCCTCTAATAAACGTTGAAAAAGGCGCTGGCATTTTACCGGATAGTGTCGTTCCTAAGGCCCCTAGCTGGAATTCTAGCAAGGATCAACACGTATAAAGCTTCTAACGGTTGGATATTGGCTAGCAGTTGATCAGAGTATAGGTAGACATTTTCAGCAATGAAGATGTCTCTGCAAAGTCTTCCATACACCACACAATGTGTTACAACAAAACAACATTTGAAAAGAATATAGATTTCTATTTTGCATTGCAGTTGGTAGATCTAAAGTATAAAGGATAGCTGTCATATCGTAGCTTTTTTCTTTTTTTAATCGAGCGAGCCCTGTTCTAGGCATACTTATAAGGTAAGTTTATGCGGAAAGGATTTTTCAAAAAGAGCAAATACTTGAAATATAATGAAGTAAAATTAGCTATAGTTTGTTAAAATTATAATTTGTAGCAACATGTTATAGGGAAGAGAAAATTATGAGTTGTAGCTACGTGTTACAGGGAGGAGAGAGAGAAGTGGGATTAATACTTTGTTTGGATGGTTGTTATGTTATTGTTTCATAATGTTATGTATTGTGTTGTAATGTATTGTATTGTATCGTATTGTTTCAATGAACACAATGTTTGATAGATTTTATTATTCTCCGTCGTTACATAATGTCATATGTCCATGATTTGAATGATAAACATACAAGAAATTGTACTGTGTGTGGTAGATACCATGAAAAAACATGGTGAATGATAAAATAGAATTATTAAATAATAAATAAAGTAAAAAAATGAGAAGAAGAGATTAAAATATTTACGCAATTACACCAAATCAATTGTTAGACTAAATGGGTCTTTTTGTCATTACCTAATGATGAATTTAAACGATATAATACAATGAAATTTAAGTATCAATTAAAACAAGTATTGTATTTAACAATACAATACAACGGGTAACAACCATCCAAACAAGGGGTAAGAGAGGGAGGCGGGAGGAGGGGTGTAGATAAAGGAGAAAGACGAATTATATATGTATATCTTTTGAATAATTATATATGTGTAATTAATATGTACTTGTATCAACGACTATATTGTATCCATGAAATAATAACATATATTTAGTTAATATGTATCAATAAGTAAAATGATAATAACGAATGCAATTCGTATAATGAATTAATCGAATCAACAAATACAATTTGTATCCAACTATATTTGTATCTATGAAGAGGATTTCTATAACTAAATCAATAAATACAATTTGTATCCATTCAACATATTAGATTTACAAGATTAAAAAACCTTTTGATACCCTCAACATATCTATAGTTCAAGAGAACATAATTTAAAATTTTTCTTAAATTTTCTTACAAATTAAATCAAATAAACAAATACATATTAGAGTAATTAATTAAGTACCATAATCTCAATAATTTTTCTTTTACACTCTCTGTTCCATTTATATATGCGGATGACTTATTTTTTCTTTTAATTTATTAAAAAAAGAAGATGTAGTTATATATTTATAATAATTTAACTTTAAAATGTTAATTTTATCTTATACACACAAAAATCTAAGAAAATATGTTTCAAAAAGCTTTTTTCTTAAAAAAGGTATATAAATTAGAAAAAGAATTCTTCAATTGATAATTAATTTTTCATTTATGAATTTGATTAATGTGTGCTCTCTAAAACGCAACTCAATCATGACAATAATATCTAGTGAAATTTTTTAAGAGGAGTATAAAAAAATAAAATGTATACAAATCTTATCACTATTTTGTAGAGATGGAGAAGTTTAACTCGAAGTCAAATATATCAATGAATTAAAATATGTGACCAATATAATAAAATAAATTGTGACTGGACTAGAAGCGTAATTTTACCTCAAGCTCCGGCGAAGTCCGGCTTTCTCCGCCACCTCTTCTCCCATAGACAACAATGGAGAAAAAAGGAAGCTCCAAAATGAATATCGCGATAATTCATCCCGATCTCGGAATCGGTAATTATTATATTTCTTCATAGATCTGTTTGTCGTTGCAATTTGTTGAATCTTTTCCTTCATTCATCCACTGATTTATTCGTAAAAGATCATAAATTCAAAAACCTTCCATCTTTTCTTCCTTTTCTTTTATTAGGAACTTATTTTTACATGAAAAGATTATTTTTTTCCCCTTTACAGCCAATTTTTGTGTTAATGGTAATCTATGATTGAGTATGAATGATGTTCCTTTGATTTGTCTAAGACTATTAGACTCTTTAAAATTGTAGCAAGTTTTATCTAAGTAGAAATAGTGAAAGAGAACTATAGCTCTGCTTTATGCTTCTGTGAGTTTCATAATTCTGCAATTATTATATGTACACTTTTCAGTTTTATAATTCTGAGATTATTGTCTGTGCAATGTGCAGATTTACGAGTTACTCGAAGCATATAAAATTATTTGTGTAGGTGTTACGCTGTTTTATACTCCTCTGTCTGACATATGATGATGTTTAGGTGGAGCTGAAAGGCTAATTGTTGATGCTGCTGTGGAACTTGCTTCTCTAGGGCACAAAGTTCACATTTTTACTTCACATCATGATAAAAATCGATGTTTTGAGGAGACTCTGTCTGGTCAGAAATCTCACTTTCTACACTCTAGTCATATGTCTAAGAAACAAACATCCATTGTGCCCTTACTTAACTGATGTAAATACATGTTACACACTTTACAGGTGTCTTTGATATCACAGTTTATGGTGCTTTCCTTCCCCGCCATATCTTCTATCGGCTTCATGCAGTATGTGCATACTTGCGGTGCATGTTTGTTGCTCTCTGCTTGTTGTTTATCTGGCCTTCATTTGATATAATGCTAGCAGATCAGGTCTCTGTTGTCATTCCAATATTGAAGTTAAAGAAGTCTTCAAAGGTATTTGGATGGAACTGATAAAATCAACTCCTATGATATGGTCATTGAGATATATGAAGTTTATACCTCATGCAGGTTGTATTCTATTGCCATTTTCCAGATCTCTTGCTGGCGCAACATACGACTATGCTTAGGAGGATATACCGGAAGCCTATTGATTTCATTGAAGAAATAACAACAGGTTTTTTTTTGACAGTCTGCCTTCTGTCCTTGGTGTTTGTTTCTCTTTTAGCAATGCTTTACTTATTTTTTTCTCATCTGTTCAAACATCTGCTTCTTCTTTGATTACTTGGTAAAACTATAGGAATGGCAGATTTGATCCTGGTCAACAGCCGGTTTACAGCATCTACGTTTGCAGCAACCTTCAAGAACCTAGATGCACGGGGGATTAAACCAGCTGTTTTGTACCCAGCCGTCAATGTGGATCTGTTTGAAAAACCTAATGCCACCAAGTAAGAGACACCTTTCCATCTCTTGGTACCTTCTAGTTGGAGATCTGATTGCACTGATGCAGCAGATTTCAATTTTTTTTGCTCATCTGCCCTGGAGTTCCAGCCTTTCCATGCTCTCTTCAAAAAAGAGGGAGCAGGGGATTGTAGGGACTAGGGAGGTAAAGAGAAGGTTACTCCATAGATCTCAAAGAAACATAACTAATACATCAGATGGTAGTATAATTTCAGTTATTCATTTATCCCTTGGGGTACTTCTGATTTAATCTGGAACAATACATTGATAACTTCAGTTGTTCATTCCTTCTAGGCTGAACTTTCTATCCATCAATCGATTTGAGAGAAAAAAGAACATAGAATTGGCAATATCTGCCTTTGCCATGCTTCATGCCCATGAAGTCCATGATCATCAAGGAGTTAACATGAATGATGTTTCCTTGACTGTTGCAGGCAAGTTTATTCAATTATTCAAGTTCAATGTATGCTGCATAATCCACCAACATTTTCTTGTTCTCTGTGTTGCTTTTGTCGTCTCTTTTATTTGTTTTCGGTATTTATCTATGGTTGATTTGCATTGTTTATCTTATCTGTTTGTGGGGCAAAAAATTCTAATAATTCTGTTAGAGATATGCACAGTCCATTGAGAGCCAATAAGATATCTGAATTTGTCTGATGTATATAGCCTGTCTGATCTCATGTAAATGATAAGGATATTTATTGCCCTGAAACTATATAAATATCAGATGCTACTTAGTTGTTGATGAAGCTATAGGACTTTTTTGGGTGCTTGTCTCCCTTTGATGATAAGTTCCCCTTTTCTTTTCGTGCCCTTAATACCTTAAACGGTGACTTTGAAGTATGCTTCAATAGACAAGTCCGAGATCCTTCCATCTGTGGCTGAATATATGCTCAACAAAATCTTCTTGCATGTTAATGGAGTTCTTCCTGCTTTTTATTTCAGGAGGCTTTGATAATCGCCTTAGAGAGAATGTTGATTATCTGGAAGAACTGAAAAAGTTGGCAGAAAGGGAAGGTGTTTCTCAGCGGGTCAGATTCATCACATCTTGCTCTACTACTGAGAGAAATACACTCCTTGGCCAATGCCTATGTGTTCTTTATACACCAACGGTATGTCTGATTCTGATATCTCTTCAACAAGGATATGAGACATTTTTCCTTGAAGTATGATGACCTTTAATCATCATAGTTGCTTGATGTTAGAATGGGGTATCTTCGTCTTTTCTCATTTTTTTAAAACCTGAAAGTAGGATGACATTTCTTTTTTTCTTGGAGGAGTAGGATGAGCATTTTGGCATTGTTCCTTTGGAAGCGATGGCAGCCTATAAACCTGTTATTGCCTGCAACAGTGGTGGTCCAGTGGAGACAGTAAAGCACGGCGTGACAGGCTTCCTATGTGACCCTAGCCCAGACGAGTTCGCTTCAGCAATGTCTAATTTCATTAAGGACCCTCACATGTCTGAAAAAATGGGACAAGATGCTCGTCAGCACGTTGCTGAGTCATTCTCTACCAAGATTTTTGGCCAGCATTTGAATAGATATCTCGTTGATATTGCACGAGGTAAGAAGGAATAAGTATCCATCCTTTCACACTGTTACTAACTCCTAATACCGCGTGGCGGGTGTTAGTGCATTGGACTGCTCTTTTAGTTAGACCAACTCCTCATAGTGATTGCACTGAACTGATTGTGATACAAAAGTAGCTCCCTAAAGTTGGGAAGACATTTTTTTTTCACTTTTAATGCTTATAAAAAGGTACAGAATACTTGTTTAAAGTTGAAGGTTATGGGTTGTAGAAGTGATTTCTCTGATCATTCAACTCAACTAATAGTTATTATCTTCGGAGGTCACTGTTTTTCGAGTAATAGTTATTGCAAATTTTCACCATTGAAGTATGGAAAGGGAATGAAATTGCTGCTTCTTTCTTTATGACTTAATAATAATAATTGAAAAATGGTAAATGCAGCAACTTAATAATTATTTCAGCATTAATGATGCACTGTCATAATTGCTAAACTTTTCGTATTTTGCCAAATATTACAATTACGTTTCAATTCGATGTAACTCATGTCTATTTTTGCTAAAATAAATGGCTCTGACACGGGATTCAAAGTGATTCTCATCCAATCAAATGAAGTGATTAAGAAAGATAAGATGTTAATATAAATAAATATTCTTATGATTAAGTAGGGGTGTCAATTTGACAGGTTGGATCAAATTTGAGCAAGTTATAATGGGTTAAGACAATAAACGAATCAAGATCTAATTAAACCAAATTTGCTTGAGTCAAAACGGGTTGAATTATGGGTTATAGAATGGGTCAAAACTCTATCCAATTCAGTTTTTACTATGTTTTATTTTATTTGTCTTTTTCAATATTTTAGTGCTTGATTAAATTATATTTTTATTTATTTAGCTATAGAACATATCAAATTAAAAAGGATGTATTTTAAAAATATTTTGATAATACCTCTCTCATGTTAATTCAGGTTGAATATCAACCTAATTTTAAATGAGTTTGAAATGGGTTGGATTGAGATGAGTGGAGCTAATAATTCATCCAAACTTCAACGGGTTGGGAGGTTGAACGTGTTGTGTTTAATTTTGCCACTTTTATTATTAAGGTTACTGAACAACACACTATAAAGTACAACAACAACATTATACCCAGTGGAATCCCATAGGTAGGGTCTGGAGAGAGTAAAATGTATGAAAATCTTATCATTACCTCATAGATAGAGATGTTTTTCGAAAGACCCTCGTTTCAAAAATATCAAGTCTCAAATACATTATAAAAGTGGGTTGATAATTATGAGATTTCATATTCAAATCTCAATCAAGATAAAAACATTCCAAATATAATAGTTAGTGGAAGGTGATACATATCTGTAAAACTAATCAAAACTTGATTCGATATCGCAGTTATTAAAAAAATTACCAAACAACTTATGATTATGGCCCCCCTTGCAATTTTTTCAAGATTCCTATACTTATCCTTTTCAGGCTTAGAAGAGTTTGTTGTATTACGTAAAAAGGCATTATCCAAACTAACAGAATTGTATTTTCATATTTTGTATGGAGTCATGCCATAGAGAAAGTTTGCACGCTTAAAACCGTGACCCAATAAGTTTGTGGTCTACGCTATATAGCCTTACAAAAATGGGACCTTTTTTTGAAAACTTACGTATATATACTAGATAAAGAAAATATTTATCATTTATAATAATAAAAAATTATTTTTAATAAATAGTTATAATATATTTATGTTGAATGCATGATGCACTTTTAATACAAGTGCATATTCATCATAGTATTGTTATATATTGCTATAAATGACAATAAATAAAAAATAATGCTAAAATCAATAATTATTTATTAAAATAGACTTACTTAAGTAATTTTTTCTTTTATATACATATATATATATATATATATATATATATATTATCATGTCACTCAAAAATATTTTACGGGTAATATTTTATAACAAGCATGGATATATAAGGTTCTTATATAACGTGATAAGTAACTTATTACATTAAGTAACACTATATTGATAGTGTAAAAATATACAAAATTTAATAGGTTACCAGAGGTAGGATAATGTTTGACTTTGTGATATACTAGTAGATTAGTCGTGCCTTTATATCTTGTGTTGTTATTGTCCGTCTTATATTATCATGTAATTTCATATCTAGTATCTTTTTCTTTTGGGGCTTGATATTTTTGAGACGACGGTCTTTCGGAAACAACCTCTCTATTTTCTACAAGGTAGTGGTAAGATTTGCTTATATTTTACCCTCCTCTTGTGAAATTCCACTTGGTATGTTGTTGTTTAAATCAAGAATCGACTCAAAAAAATCCGCGAACATCCCAAAAACTTGTGTGGGGCCCGCTATGCAACGGAATTCTGAAAAAAGTTGAAATGAGTAATATAAATTTGACGTTTTCTTAAAATTTAAGAACAATATGTCTGTCAGTCTATATAAACGTTAAAAAAAGATAAAAAATTTTTGTCGTGTAATTTTAATGGCATTAATAATTTTTTATATAGTTTTTACACTATCAACGAATAAAAGATAAATCGATCCAAATTTATGTTGCGACAAGCAAGTTGGTATTCATATGGTAGCATTTGATATGTTAGACATAGTTGATTTTTATTTTTGATATAGATATGTGACACATTTGAACTAAATTAAAAGGTAGTAAATCATTTGATTTTTCATTGCCTAAATGATGATTAATATTCGGAAGTCTTTTCTAGTATTTATTAATTATTTTATATGCTTATTATTAAATTTGTTGAAGAGATGAAATATAATCAAGGTATATTTTTTTATCAAAGGCTAAATCGATCATCAGAAGAAGAATTAGGCAAAAAGTTTATAATTTTTTTTTAATTCGTAATCAATATTGTGTAATAAGTCACAAAAGAAATATTAATTGCATTAGTCAAATTCAATGTGATGAGTTAGACTATACTGATCGAGAAAAATTAATCCTTGATCTCTCTTTTAAAATACCATCTACCTTGTTAATTCAACTATTATTATTGGTCTTTTTCTTTATTTGACTATGATATTTTAATCTTTCTCAACTTGTTAAATCATAGTACAAGAATATATTAATGTTAGAATGAGAAGCATGTGACAAATGATTAAAAAGCTATGCCATTTAATTCTCTCTCAAATTGTTAATTAGATTATAGTACAAGAAGATATTGATGTTAATTAAAATGAGATGCATGTGAAAAATGATTAAATTGCTAAGCCTAAATACCAAGATTGTAGCCCATAGGTCTGGATTTTGAAATTGTTTACTCGTATTTAGAAGGAAAAAAAATTAATGTCAACAATGAAATTAAAATAATTTTGACTCACCCCGATTTCTCACAAATGTTGAAAAAAATTGTAACAACAATAATAATTATGGCTTAATCCGTAACATGTTAAAGTCAAACTATATAAATTTTTATAGACTATACTAATCAATTCAAACTCATCCATATTAATATATAAAATTATAAAAAATAAATATAAAAACATTATAAGTTTTTTTCTAAAAAAATTAATACAGATGTATAAATACTAAAAGATAGAATAATTCCTACAAAAAATTCACGATTCTGGACATGATTTTTTGTTTTAATTTTTGAAGAAGAATTTTTCAAATTTGATAAATTGGCAACTGTTGTTTTTCCCAATAATCCATGTCCAAATATAATTTCAATTCCTAAAATCTTTTTTTTGAACTTCGAAATTTTCTTAATTATTTTTTTCAAATATCAATTAAATCTATATCCAAACACCTGCTTAAAATAAAGTGTAAATACTAAAATATTTATTTTGTTATATATACACTAATTTGTCATAGGAATAAAATCGAGGAAGAAGAGTTCCAGATTCTTTTTCTTTTTGCTTTAGAATTTTCCATAAAGGGAATTAGTTTAAGTGGGGTACAATATAGGAAAATCTAAATTAAATAGTTTTTGAATATTTTATTTAGTATATATGCTTTTGAATTTTCGTTTGACTTCAAAAATATATACGAAAGACAATTGATTTTTTTGATCTAACATTTTAGGAAAAAAAGTAATTGATATATATAAATCCTACTTTTATATAAGAAAAAAAAAATTGTATTTAAAAAATGTGATAATGACGACATATTCTAACAGAAATATCTCTATACTAATGAACATCTAATTATTTGTTCTAAAAGAACTTATAAAATAGTCCTCCATCTTCTTACAATTTAAAGAGTCATGATCGTTTAGTATTTGGTGTTTGTATTAAAGTTCGATTACTTTGAATTTGTTCCATATATAACTCATTTAAGGAAAGTGTTTTTGCGAAGAATTTTTTCATAACCAAGTTCTCGAACTCAAGAACTTTGGCTAAAAAAGAAGCAACCTCATCCATTGCATCACATTCTTTGGTGATATAGGTATGATGTTTCTCATTCAAATGGTTATTAAAAAAATATATAAACATTTTACAATTTATATTAGTATCATTTTTACATTTCTGCTCTTATTTTTTTCACTTTGTTAGAATAATTGTTATGTATTATTTTATAGATATTATATTGTGTTAAATTATATTATATTATATTATTTTAATAAATACGATATTTGAATAGATTAAATTGTCTTCCATCGTTACATAATATTACACATTCATAAGTTGAGTAATAAATCTATAAGAATTTATAAGGCACCAGGTAGAGCTGTCATGAAAATGTAGGATAAATGATAAAATAAGATTATCAAATAATACGTAACGATAAAATAAAAAGAAATATTAATATAATGATGCGATCATTATACAAACTAGGTCCCTTTTTTTTATGACAAGGGGAACTCGTAATTGCTATCCTTTGGGTGTATACAAGTAAATTCCCCGCTCCTATACAATAACTTGCAACCACATAGGAGAGGTTCAAAGACAAGCACCTTACTTTCGTTAGCAAGGAGTTTCGAACATGAGACCTCTGATAAGGAAGCGTCATGTCCAAATCGCCGAGCCACTATCGCTGACAAGGAATTTCAAACATGAGACCTCTAACAAGGAAACGTCATGTCCAAATCACTGAGCCACTAGCAATATAGTACCACAGGTAATAATCATCTAAATTAGTTTTAGTCGTCATGTTTCACTTTTTGAGAATAAAAAATATTATAAATTCCAAAAATTTTAATATTTAAAAATATTAATTAAAATCCATTATAATTTGACTTAACAAATTATGACAATAAAAAATTTGACTTTTTAAAAATTAATTTGACCAATATTTATTGTACTAAATTTAATTAAATCAACTTAAATCTCCAAAAGCCAAAAGTCACCTAAATTTTATTTTTGTATGTATGAAAAGTTCAATGGGAGAAGTAAAGTCGTAAAAGTTGGATATGCTTCTCCATCAACGGAATTTGAACATTGCGCCACTGCATTGCACCGCGTCCGTCACCGGAGTCCGGCAGAAAAATAATTACCAAAAGCAAAAACGAACCCCCAAAATTATATATATGTCTGTTTGAATTACACGTAATTGTAGGCAGAAACGGATGTGAGAAAACGCAGAAGAAAGAATTTTGGATTTTGAGGAAGAAGACAAGAAGAGAGGGTGTGGGGTTGGGGGGTGCAGGGTTGTGGGGGCAATTGAGAATTGTCTCCTTCTCCGGAATTTTTTGTTCCTTTTTTCTTCTTGATATTAAAGGCAATCAGATTACTCATATCCAAAAAAATATACATGACATAAATACTATATATAGCATTTTTCTTCTATCTCTTTTTCCCCCATTTACCCATTTGTTTACTCTGTCTAGAATATTCTATGTTGTCAATGGCCTCTAAAACCCTACGGTTTTCTTGGGTATAATCAGGGATTTTTTTGAGATTTTTTTTGGTTGATAAGGAAGGGGGTTATGGGTTCTTGTGGAATTGGAAACCGGGTTGAAATGGAGATCCGTTTGGGGGAATTATCGGGTCCTGATCCTTCGGCAGTTACAGAGGATTGTTGGGCTGTCGCTGAAGAAGCTATACAAGAGGTTGTGAATTGTGTTCATCCGACTCTTGATACTGAAGAAAAGAGGAAAAACGTTGTTGATTATGTGCAGAGACTCATCAGATGTTCGCTTGGATGCGAGGTCATTTTACATTTGTTAGCTTTGATTTTATTAATCGATTGTACAATTGAGATCCTAGCTAGCTGTTAATTCCTGAATTTGCATGTTTGTTATTCCAATTCAGTGATATCTATCATTGTTTGTTACAGTTCAATCAAATGTTCCTATAGCTTTCAATTGATAACCTCTGTTTGAAAAATGATGGGGCTCTGTGTTTCCTTTTTTTTCTTTTGGGTGGTGTCGGGGATGGGGGGTTGGTGAACTTGTTGGGGGTTACAAAATAGAGTCTTATCCTTGTCTACTGAACAGATAAAGGTAAAACCTAATTTTGTTTACAATCTATCTTATAGGAAACTCTACTAACCTAAGATGGTGTCAAAAGGAAAGGGTGGGGGTTGTTGGAAGAGACGACAGTGCTATTCACTGTGACAGTTGTACTATAGCGCTAGCGACAAGCCGACAACTATGACATACCCAATGTAATTTGACAAGTGGGGTCCATCGAGTGTTGTTTCCGTTAGACCCTCGGTCAAATGAAGTGTAATCAAAACAGGATCGAGAGAGATTTTGTTTTCTCTAACGACAAAATGCCATTTGTGCTAACTTGCAAATACCTCGACTAATCCGCCTAGTCCTTGTCATTTCTCACCGGCACGTGCACTGAGTCATCCAATATAAGTTTCACTTTGAAACTTATATTAATTTAATTCTTCCCATCTTCCTAAACCTCGAAGACTCAGTGCACGTGGTTCTGAAGGTTGTCTCTCCAGCTTCTCTTCAACCGTGAGACCAGGCCAACCCCTTGGTGCTCAATTTTAAAAGAAAAGTTCTACAGCAGATTGTAGGGTTAAGCCGAAGATTCACTTCTGGTGGATTTACTATATTGTAAAGTAAACCAAGATATTTCATTCTAATGTTTACTTCGAAAAGTGTAATTACTTTGTATTTATGTTGCTCGGATCTTCAAAACATCAATGGGTGCGTGTCGGATTCTCCGAAGTAGTTTATTTTCTTAGAATTCGACACGCATGCGGCATTGAAAGTGAAGAACCTGTGCAACTTAGCTTTGAATTACTTTTTTATTTTCCACTAATAAAAGTGTAAACAGTTTTCTGTCTAAGAGCATAGGTCAAATGACCTGCCTCACTGCATCAGGAGTGATATTTCACTAGTTTATTTCTACTAGTAAAAGTGTAAGCTGATTCCTTATTCATGAGGCTGGCAACATTTTCTTCCATAACTATTTTTTCTTTCATTGTGCTTCAAGTGGTTTCATGTCTCTTTAAGCATTTTTATACACCTCTGTGTCGATTCAAGATCAGTAAACTAATATTTGTTATTAGGCAAATATATCAGATTAAAATTGGAGTGTGTGATTCATCTTTTAATTCTACTGCAGTTCTAATATAATGCATAACTTTGTAAAAAATGAATCCGTTTGTTCCAGCAGACTAACTTGAGCAACTCTATACATTGAAGTATTCAAGTCTTCTCAACCTTTACTTACCCACAAAATAGTTGAATTTTTTCTCTCTTTGAATTAGGGGAGGATTGAGCATACATTTTATGCATTCATCCGAACCAAGTAGCTTTGGCTCGGACCTTGTATATGTGCTGAAACTCCCACTAAATAAGGACAAATCATTGATTTCTTATCCAGTAAATTAAATGTTTTGTGTTATAATTCCGAACTTGTATCCATAGTGTTTGAATCCTGGATCATCCCTGCTTCAAATTAAGTTCTGCTTCCTTAGTTGGCATCAACTTAAAGATTGCAGAGTAAGGTGTGTTTGAACTTGAAAGCAAAGCTTATCATCAGATATTATATGTGCTTGAAGTATGTCGCTCCTGTTTCAAGTTTTCTGACTGCTTTAAGGTGTATCTTGCTATTCATTATCTTAATTTAATTTTGCTGATTATATTTTTTTATCATACAGGCTTTCTCATATGGATCAGTGCCACTGAAGACCTACCTTCCTGATGGTGACATTGATTTGACTGTTTTTGGCAGTCCTATTATTGAAGAAACATTAGCCCGTGATGTTCTCGCTGTTCTGCAGGAAGAAGAGCTAAAGGAAAATACTGAGTATGATGTCAAGGATCCCCAATTTATTGATGCCGAGGTTCTTTCCTGACTCGAATGACAGAAATGTTCCCAAACCTTTAAAGTCTGTAAAATGAACTAAGTTGGATGACTTATTTCGCAGTTCTTTTCAGCAACATATAGTTATAGTTTTTATTTCGATATCCTGCCACCTGTGGGGGATTGATAGTTGAGTCTAAGCATCGTGGAGCTTTTAGCATGCCTATTTCTTTTTCCTTTTTTTGGTGTGTGCGAGTGGGTGATTGCTTGCTGTTTTAGTTGCTTGATGAACATTTATTGTAATTGAAGGTTGTCTGATAGAGGTGTACTACCATCTATTTAGTTTGGCTATCCATAGTCATTCACTAGATTTATGCTTAATTGATCATTTCTTATCTGTTTAATTTGAGAAGTTTTTAATTTCTCATGGCAGGTTAAGCTCGTGAAATGTATTGTACAAAATACTGTGATAGATATATCCTTTAATCAGTTAGGAGGACTTTGCACTCTCTGTTTCCTTGAGCAGGTAAGTTACTACATTCAAATAATCTTGTCCCTACAGGTGCTCGGTTGTTGGTCAATGACAGTCTGTTAATGTGATGGACTTTCGGTTCTTTAATTTTGTTTCAAGGACGTTTATATACTAGATGTTTATCATGTCTTGGTTTAGAGGAAACAACTGGAACTGGAAAATGGTGTAGTGCAATTTCTAAAATAGGGATTGCACCTCTTTTAGTTATAGGTATTGATTTAACTACTGCAATATGTTGTTGGATAGAGTGGGATCTTTTGGTTAATTGGTTTTTGTTATTTCTTACCAGACCAATTCCCTCTCTAATTACCAGGATGTGGTAAACTTTTACATGTTAAATAATATATATAGCTGACTGTTGACATCATCATATATCCCTCCATTCTGCAATATTTGTCCTAACTTTTTAAATGCAATTTGTGCTTAAAATGAACTACATTTTGCTTTTAAACAAATCTGTCTGATGGAATTCAGTTTTTGATTTAGCTATTTTAGATTAATGTCTCTGCTTCATCGTCCTTCTATTCCATGCAAACATTGGAGAACCAAATAGCTCTCCCTTGATTTTAATCAATACATTTTATTCTTCTGTTTCATGTTAAATGAGGAAATGAGCAGCTGATTTTATTCTTGTCGTCTTCTCTGTTTCGTGACCACAGGTAGATCGCCTTGTTGGTAAAAATCATCTATTCAAACGTAGCATTATTTTGATAAAGGCTTGGTGCTATTATGAAAGTCGTGTTCTTGGTGCACATCATGGTCTGATTTCTACATATGCTTTGGAAACACTGGTCTTATTTATATTCCAACTGTTCCATTCATCATTAAATGGTCCTCTAGCGGTAATTACTGGTTTGTGCTTTTTTACTTTGCGTGTTGAGCTCAGTATGCAAGCATAAGTGTGTTTGATATTCCTGTTTTTGGTTGCTTTTTAGGTTCTCTATAGATTTTTGGATTACTACAGCAAATTTGATTGGGACAACTATTGTATCAGTTTGAATGGTCCAGTGTGCAAATCATCCCTTCCTGAGTTATTTGGTAAGCAATGCTCTTCCTTTCATATTTCATTGATGTAGTTTGTGATCTCCTTTACATGTCTTCAACTCTCTATAGGATTTTTTATCACACTTATGCATAAGCTTAAAAAGAGATAGATGTTTCTCCACTTTTTGGCTTTTGGGTGGTATATGATTCAGCTGAGTGAAGATTTTATTTTTCTTTATTCAATTTTTTTCCTCACAGTTGCCCTTTATCTGTATGCAGTTGAGATGCCAGATTATATAAGCAACGAGTTGTTGCTTAGTGAGGAGTTTTTAAGGAACAGTGCGGAAATGTTCTCAGTTCCATCCAGGGGTCTTGAGACGGATACACGAGCATTTCAACAGAAATATCTAAACATAATCGACCCCTTGAAGGAAAATAATAACCTTGGGCGCAGTGTCAGCAAAGGTACAACGTGAATGATTTCTTTTTTGTGATTTACAAGATTGTTATATTGGAAAGCTGTCCTCCTTTTATTTCTTTGTTTTTCATTTTATCCTTTTCTGGTACTCCGAGGAATAAAAAACTATGAAGAATGGGAGATCCTTATGGACTGATTTTGCTGTTTTGGCCACAAATGAGATTATTACCAAATTTGTTTTGTCTACGTTTCCCTAAGTCTTCCTTTTCATCTTACCAAAAGTACTAAAGCGTTGCGTTGTTACCACCTCTAGTTAGATAATGAGCAATATGTTTTGCCATTGCCTGCCCAGGAGTATATAAGTCATTCGAAAGTTAGTATGCTGGTAAAAGAGAGTATTTGGAAACTGAAAATGTGCTTGTCATGTTATTTCTAGGAAACAGCATGATTGTGGTGCTTTGAGTTAGTATGTAGGTTGTCTATGTTGCTCTGTCTTGCCCATGAATTATGTTTTGATTCCCTTCAGGTAATATGTTGCTCTGTCTCACGCATAAATTATGGTTTGATTCCCTTCAGGTAATCTCTATCGAATACAAAGAGCTTTTAAGTATGGGGCCCGCAAGCTTGGCGACATTCTTTTGTCACCACATGACAAAGTTGCTGATGATATCAAGAAGTTTTTTGCAAACACTATTGAGAGGCATAGACTCGATCATGTGGCTGAATTACTACGCTCCAGCCTAATTTGTGATGAAGACACATGTTCTTCATTATCTCCTGCTGAATTTTATGCCAATGCTAGAATGCTTCTGAAATCATCGGACGGTGATTTTGAGAATGATAGCCTAAAAAAGGTATATAAATCGATATCAAATGAGTTGTTGGGTAACTTGATGAATGGAGTTCCTTCAGATATGGTGTCAGAAAATGGGTCTTTTTCAGATGATGCAGCAACGTCAGGATTCTGTCAATACAGATATGCAAATGATCCTTCAGCTTCTGTACCTCTAAGTCTCGGTGTGGCAAATGGAACATATGACTGTTGTTCTAATGGAAATTCTACAAGTTCTCTTTCTTGGAAGCATTACTATGCTCCTCCTTTCCATTTCAATAAATCATGTGTTGGAAATGGGAATAGTGGGCCTGTGAATTTGCGCCAAAGTGACCTATCAGATTCCTGTTTGTTGGTGGAAACCCCAGAGTGCCCTCAGGAGAGCAACAGCATTTACCAAGCAGCTACTGATTATAGTGAGGACTTCTGGTCTGGTGGTTCAGAAATCTCGAGTCCAAGGACCAGTATTTTAGAAAGTGTAACTCTCGATATAGGGGAAAAGGACTTGGCCAGCGCAGCTGGAGATATGGAATCTGTGAATCCTTTGGTGGACTTAAGTGGGGACTATGATAGCCATATACGGAGTTTGCTCTATGGCCAGTGTTGCTATGGTTTTTTGCTATCAACACCAGTACTTAATAGTCCATCATCGACTTCTCCATCTCAAAATGAAAACTTTTGGGATACCGTCCGACAATCAATACCATTTAGACAGAACTCATTTTGGCAAACAAATGGGAATGGTATGCTTGTAGAACAAGCTTTTCAACCTTTTGTCAATGCTCTACCATCTGATGCTACTTTAGGTTCTGAGAAGAAAGAAATGGCACATGGAACTGGCATCTATTTTCTGAATACGGTAGTTTTCTCTTATATTCTGTCCAGTTTATTTCCTATCTTTGGGCATCTCAATTTGTTTAGATAAGTATCTCCCTTTTTGTAAAGCTTGAGGCGGTTTTTGTATCCTCCTCCTTTGGTCCTTTCAGGAATATCACCAGGAGAGACATTGTAAAGGGCGGACTAAGAGTAAGGCACCAGGAAGTCATGGTCAGTTGCATTCGCGTAGTGGTACCCATATTAACGAGCGCATTACATTTTCTGATGCAAATCATTCAGAGGAGATTTCAGCTGTAAAATCTTCTGTTGAAGGTTGTGAGAAGTTAGCTGCTCCTGGTCAATATGATGACCTCCTTGAAGATTCTCATGCCAATGCTTTCTCAGATTCATCATGTAGAATTGAATTTGGATCTCTGGGTAATCTCTCTGAGGATGTGCTTTCACACACTTCTCATGGTGTGGTCCTGATTCCAAGTGTCCCACAAAAAGTGCAGCTTCCAAAACCTGCATGTAGTAAACAAGGAAGGTAGGAAAAGTACCCTACTTTTTCTATTTTTCGGCTGGACTAGTAGTTATGGTCTTTATTTTATTGGATGCTGTCTGAAGTTCAAATTTGGTTTTCAGGGGCGCAGAGCATTCGTTGCGGCTGAAGAGCGAAGATGAGTTCCCCCCTCTACCATTGTGGAAGGTTTAGGATTTCCTACTTGCTTGAAGACTTAAAGGAAATTTTACAGT
>JAOTQR010000092.1:23967431-23980455 GCA_025774065.1 Solanum ossicruentum | reverse complement strand
TGTGATATTCTGCAGTATATTGATACACAATTGGTATATAGGATTTTGTTTTTAAGAAACAAATAAAAAAATTATTAAACTCTAAAATTAATAGAAAATATATTTGTTATATACTGTGGCAGTATATTTATACCATATCAGTATCATATAGGATTGAGTTTAATTGATACTCTGTTGGTATATGTATACTATATTGGTATATTAATGCGCGAATTTTAATGTTAGGGGGTAAAATTATAATAGTATGGAAGATACTAAATGTAAAAAGATATATGAATGTAAATAGTTTGATTTAATTGGGTACGTTCCTTAATAATTCATCACTTATAAGGCCCATGAGAAGTGTTCCTTGATGATCAGTTCCCTCATTGTCCATGTTGATGGTGATACAATAAATTATGATTGGAAGTATCTCATTTTATCTCACCACATTCTTAATGCTATATATGTCAACAACAACAATAACAAACCCAATGATATCTCACAAGTGGGGTCTGAGGAGGGTAGATTATACGCAGACCTTATCGCTACGTCATAGAAGTAGAGAGACTGTTTCCTAAAACCCTCAGCTCAAAACCCATAAGCAAAAAGACTAGCTTAATGCTATATATATATATATCATCGTTAATTGTTTATCATTGATCTTTCGTATATATGTTAACAACCATCACGTCCGTTAACAAACTAAAATATAGATCAAAACTATATTGTACTAATAATATAACTACAACTTGCTAGGAAGAGTTGGTGACGATTTTTTTCATGGTATACCACCTTTAATTTCTTCTAAATCAAACGTGCAACCAACAACTTATTATTCTCCCACATTACCTTAAAAAAGGAGTACACTTTTGCTATTCTTCAACCCCAATATAATACACCATTTGAAATTTGTCAGTACAAAAGAAAGAAAATGAAAACGAACACTTCATGTTGTTTGAAATTCAATTCATGCAAGAAAATAGTAAAGTTGTTCCGGTTTAAATTAAAAAAGCCTCGCATTATAAAAAGGCTTCGATTTTTTCGCCCTTCAGTGTTTCGTTCAATAAGGAGATCAAAATCAAGAGAGGAGGATCAAGTCATGGAGCTCAAAAGTTTCTCCGATACAGGTAAAGGCGATAAATGAGCTATAACTTGAGCATGTTAAAATGAGTCAAATCAATAACGGGTCATTATTGATAAACCAAACACAACCTAACCTGCAATCCAAGGAAGGTCAGTGGTAAAGTTATTTCCTTGAGAACTATACGTCATATATTCGAGTTAGCTACCTGCATCGCACCCCCTTAAGATGCAGACCTTGCGTGAATGCAGATATACTTGCATTTATTTTCTTCGAGTCAACAATGCATTTTTATTAAATTATTAGGAAAATATTGTGTACACCAAATTTAATTTTGTTATGTCATATCCTAACCTGTATACTAAAAATGGGCCGATATTTTGCGATGCAGGGCATATTAAAGCACCACTTCCTTCACCAATTACTCCAGCTTATGCAAGATTGAATGGAGCTACTAAAAAAGAAGTAATATTTGAGGATGATGTGGAAGATGCATGTAGAAGCTTCGAGAATTATCTGGCAGAAATGATTGTTGAAGAGGGGAAAATGAGGGATTTGATCGACGTAGAAGAATTACTATACTATTGGAAAAATCTCAAATGCCCTGTTTTTATTGACTTGGTCTGCAGATTCTATGGTGAACTATGCAAGGATTTGTTTTCCAATGGCAATATCCACAGTCCAAAACCAATCTTGCAATAAAATTGTTCATCTCATATGATTAGTTACAGCCTTAATTTCCTCTCTGTAACACATTGAAATGTATCGAGCAATAACAGCTATGTTGCAATGGCTTCTTACTTGTAGATGCAAATGTATGTTGAAGTCAAATGATCAATTGAGCGTTGGTAAACATAAATTTGAGAGAAAAATTACTTACAAGAATAAAATACAAAACAACTCTCAACCTCACACATTAACCCTCTTCTTGGTGTTCTTGGTGATGTCTTACAAATGTGAATTGCACCTCTATTTATAGTAAAATTTATATTTGTGAATTGTCAAAAAAAGTTGACCAAGAATTGGTGGCCAATTTTGAAGAAATCTGCAGACATTGTTGAATTCAACAATGGTGGCTTCTAGAATGGTGGTTGTTTCAATGGTAGCTGGAATTTTTTTTTCAATGTAACAATCTAGTTCACTAGTGATATTGTCAATTTTGGAGCTAAGTTCACATCGCACCACTCGTAGATGAGGTTTTATTTATTTATACATCTAATATTTCTTCTATATTTTGCAGATGTGAGACTTCTCATCTTAAATTACATTATTACATGCACTCTTTTATGAACTCAACATCTTTGTTCATGTTTACTCCACTATATGAAATTTGCCTAGTGCTACTGTTTAACATTTAGCCACACTTATAAAGTGGATAGAAATTGCTTTTCTTGGACTTATAAAGTGTAAAATATAAAAAATTATGCTAAGTTGTGAAATGAAAATTCTAGCTGATGTGGATATCAAGAAAAGAAACCATAGAATACGAGCAGATAAATCGTGAAGAAGATGAAGAGAAGTGGAAACTACCACTTCTTTAAATGGCTAACTTTTAAATACATTTGAAATCTGGTTAATACTTAAAAAGTTTCTCATATGAAAATTACATTTTTATTTTTGGCTATATAAAATTCCCTTAATTTTAAAATTTATCACCAAATAATTCTACTGATATTGTGAAGAGGAAAGAGGGGGCTAGAGCCTAACTCTCCTACATATAGTCATAAACACTTTGTAATTTATTAACATTTTATTTTTAATTTTCGATCTTCATACTAGTTTATTTAGAGTTATATTTTATATAAGGTGAAATTGAATCAAATCTTATCTAATCATCTTTCTAATTTTTTATTTTTTTCATTTATCTCTACTTTTACTAACTCCTGTTATAATCAATCTCTCGCACATTTTATTTAGTGTATTCGTTTACGATTACATATATAAATTTTCTTTATCTTATTTGTCATAAAAATCACTTTTACCTTATCTTATATCCCTTCAATTTTAATATCTCTTCTAATAAGCTCACTATTCAACTTTTTTTAATTATAATAAAATTAATATAGTGTGATGTGAAGATTCGATGTGAATAAATAATAATTGCACTATTGCTAGCTTTGTCCAAAGTGTTAATAAATGTGTGCGTGGAATTAATCCTTGGCTAATCTACGAAATATACGCGTTATTAGTTAATTAAACCGCGGACACTTGTCATTCTTCCACGAAACATCGTTCTTTTGTCTTAATTATCATTTTAATTATGATCATAGTCTTATCTAATCTAATACTCTCTGTTGTTACCCCTTTCTTATTTCTCAACTGCACCAGCAATAACAAGAAGAAACCTAGAAGCTTTGACACCCTACATAACTTTATTAATTACTAGAGTATTTAATTAGACCGACATAATAATATTTTTATGCATTACGTGTTGGACTAATACCGTCCTTATTCACTAAAATTATTATTAAAGTCACGTGTGCTCGGTCTTCTTGTTCAATAAAATAATGTCGTTACTTTTTTAGTTGATTTGGTTGTAACGCCGCTCCAATTTTAAGACAAAATGGTAGAGAGTTATATAGTTGAATAAATATATTCATAATCTGTACAAAATTTGATGGTCGGAATAATATACTACGTAACAAATAAAGTAGAATGATAATGTATTCATTTTAATTATTTTTAATGAATGTTTTGACTCGATCATCTCATTACAAATTAATTTTTGTGTAAAATTCAAATCTTTAAGGGTTTGTTTGGTAGAGTGTATTGGAGAAAATAATGCATGTATTAACTCTTTGTATTGATACTATTTGTTGTGTTTTTTCTCTTAATTTTTTACCATGATTGGGATTTTTTTTAGTAAAAGAAAAATAAATTTTTTTCATATTTGGCGAGTTCTTTTTTCTTGTACAAAAAGATTTATGTCTCTATAAATATAGACTGTTTCTTCTGGTTTGATATCATCCGTAATGTAGCCTTAAGGGCTTGAGAATTTTGTGTAGGGGAAGAATTGCGTGACACAAGTGTGTGTGAACCTCTTCATATTCCGAGTGGATTGTGAGATTATTTCATTCGATATTGTGTACTTTCTTTTATATAATGCGTTGTTCATTTTCTCTTACGAATGTAAATCAGTTGATCGAACCACGTTAAATATTTGTGTCTCTTTATGATATATTTCTAGTTTATCTTCATACTCATGGTCTTTCAAGGTTGCTTTGTTTGTTTCCATATGACACCTGGTTTTGTCATTCCTAATAATAATACCTTATTTGGTACATTTTTTCGTGCTATGTATAACTAATACTTGAATTAGTTATACACTCCAGGGATTACTACTACCATGAAGGATATTTTTGTATTAAAATTTTTAATGCAATGCATATTATTTTTAATACATCAAATCAAACAATGCATGATAAATAATATATATATAACTAATATCACTATTACTTTATCAAAATATTATTAATATAGGCAATACTAATATCAAAACGATCCCAAGAGCGTGAATTAAGAGGATATAGATAAAACAAATAAGTGGTCGAGAAACTTCTTTGATTGGATAATATAATTAAGCAATGACTGATTCAATGGATGACTGAAACGTGTAACCCACAGCCAAAACCGACTTTTTTTGATTTACTAAAAACGTTGAAGGGCTAACTTATTCAAAAACCAGCTATATAAGACGAGTAGACTCATTTGAATTTTCAGGGCTTTAAACTTAATTAAGAAGTTTCTCTTTGTGAACTATTCCTATACATATACCAGAGGAAAATAAAATAACTATATATACAAATCTCTTAGCTTCTTCTTAAAAATCATCACGTTAGTTGCATCCCGGCATCTGTTTATCGATGCCGGAGAAGCCTTTATTCGGAAAATATGAGCTCGGTAAGCTACTTGGCTGCGGCGCATTCGCAAAAGTGTACCACGCTAAAGAAATCAACAATGGCAGGAGTGTCGCCATTAAAGTAATTAATAAGAGCAGTATTACCAATAAAGATGGCATTCCTAATAAACACATCGAGCGTGAAGTCTCAGTCATGCGCCAGCTGCAGCATCCATACATTGTTAGACTCTATGAAGTACTCGCCACGAAGACGAAGATCTATTTCGTTATGGAATATGTCAAAGGAGGCGACTTATTCAGTCTAATCACTAGTAAGGGCCGATTAAGTGAAGATCCGAGTCGCAAATGCTTTCAGCAACTTATTTCAGCCGTTAATTACTGTCATTCACGAGGAGTTTACCATCGTGATTTGAAACCGGAAAATATTCTAATCGACGAAAATGGAGATCTCAAAGTTTCCGATTTCGGGCTCAGTGCTACAACTGACCAGATCCAACCATTCGACGGACTCCTACATACGGTTTGCGGATCGCCGGCGTATGTAGCTCCCGAGATTTTAACGATTAAAGGATACGACGGAGCTAAAACCGACGTCTGGTCATGTGGAATCATTCTCTATGTGATGACCGCCGGTTACTTCCCGTTCTACGATCAGAATCTGATGGTAATGTACAAGAAAATCTACAAAGGCGAATTCCGGTGCCCGAAATGGATGTCTCCGGACGTTAAGCGGATACTATCTCGTCTTTTGGATGTAAATCCGGCGACGAGAATTACGATTGAAGAGATCATCAGAGATCCGTGGTTCAGAAAGGGATTGAATTTTATCAAATTCTCAGAGGATGAAGAAAATAAGATAAATCCATTAACAAATCATTTGAATGCGTTTGATATAATTTCATTCTCCAAGGGACTGGACATTTCAGGATTGTTCAAATCGAACAATCTGGTGGATGATTTGGAGAGGATAGTGGTAGAAGAGTCGCCGGAGAACGTAATTGAGAGAATTGAAGAAGTTGCTAAGGAGGAGAATTTCATGTTGAAGAAAAAAGAATGGAGCATCGAGATGAAAGCACAAAATGGTAAATTAAGGATGAACTTGGATGTATATCGATTCACCGAACAATTGATAGTCGTCGAAATTCAAAAAATCAGTGGTGACAGTGATGTGTATAAAGATGTATGGAAGAATAAACTGAAGCCAGTAATTCTGAGTCCGCGGATACCAGAGCTCCAGGTTTCCGATAGCTAGATTTCATGCATTGAAATTGGGTGACTTTTTTTCACTACATGATTAAAAGTAAAAGAAAAAAATATTATACTAGAATTTTTTTTCCAAGGAAGAGTCGATGTTGAGTCGAGAGTCTTTTGAAAATTGATTCTCTATATTTTTATGAGATAGTAATAAGTTTTTTCGCACGTTTCATTCTTTTCATATTTTACTAGTGAGATTTCAATGAGTATGTTATTATTTTGTTAAAAAGAGTTAATGTAAAGTAAGGGGAAAAAAACAGAAACAGGGGAAAGTTCATGTTGTATATATATACCTTTTCTTGTCTTATATGTTTGTGTTATCTTTGAGACTAAGCTTATGATAGTTCATCATTTTGGATTTAACTTATATACATTTACAATATTGTGATTAGTGAAGATTCATATAAGTGAAGAAGAATATAAGCGATATCGATTTAGAATTGAGAAATGATATTATTTGTTTGCCAATTAGTTAATGATCAAAAAAATCAATACAAGTTAATTCTACTTAGGATCACAATTGGCTAAAAAGATCCAATAAATTCATTAAAGGAGTCAAAATCAAGTGCTTGAGAGTGTCATATAATTTTAGACTTTGATCATTATTTTTGTACGTAAAACGATAATTTAAATTTGCTGGAGCTAGCAAATTGTTCAGTGGTCAGGAACATGGGGTGTTTTGGACCAATCATGATACCTTCCAGTTTCACATAATATAATCATCATCATTTTTCTAGGACATCTACACTAAGGATGTGAACGGTAGGAGGGAAATGTTTTTTTTTTTTTAAGAATAAAATATAAGATAACAATTTATTTAGAAAAATAAGTGAGTTTTTAAATTAATTTTCATGCGTTTTGTTACATAAAACAAAAATTGTTATTTATTATACGAGAATTTATAATCTAGAGAAATAATATGGGAGATAGCGTGTGGCCTAGCCAGTAAGGATGGGTGTGTTTGTGAAGCTAAAGTGTGTTAGAGGGTGATCGGTACGAAATGAAGATATTTATATACTACTGTGAGCTAAACAAAATTGAATCAAGATTCTATTTTTTTTTTATCTAATTCACTTATATTGGATCTAAACAAAAAATATTTTTCAACAAACTTATACATTAAGTAAAACAAATAAATTGAAATAGAAATAATTACTCTCTTCATTCCAGATTAGTTGAATCTTTTTTTAATGTTCAAAATAGTTGAACTGTTCAATGTTTAAAATGAATGTTTGAAACTTTTTTTATATTTGCCCATTCATTTATTGAAATTTTATATTTTATAGGAGATAAATTACACCACATATTTATAAATTACACTAAATATTTGTGACTTCATTGAAAAGTATAATTTAAATTTTATCTTTAAATATTTTTCTTAATATCTATACATTCTCTTATAAATTCAATTAAAATGACACATAGGGAAAACTACCCTAAAATAGCTGATTTACAAAACAGTACCAAGCAAAAAAGGACAAAAACTAAACAGAATGTACATTAAGCCCAATCCTAATCATGGCCCAAGTGAAATTATACGGCCCAAAGGCTTTTCAAGCCATCCTAAACTGAACAATTTAGGGCCCAATGGAACTTGCATGACATTTTTGACTAATTTGGATATTTAAGTTTGTCTTTGTATCCAAAAAGAGGACATATCTAGGTGGAAGTCATCAAATTCACGTGTATCGTATTGTCCTTCCTATGTCAAATTGGAGTGTATTTAGGTGGAGGTCACTAGGTTCACCTATATCATGTTCCCCTTCATATATCATATATATTAGTGTTATATTTTTAAAAAATATCTAAATATAGATATCTGAATCCACACTCGATGTATCACATTATGTGATTATGATTGGGTACACATTTTTAATCTATGTTAGAAAGTTAAACCGATTCAATGAAAAGACCTAAAGATTAAATCAATCAAATTCATACCTTAAATCCACCTTTTTATAATAGTGCATCTCTTCTTTTGAAATCTTGAATACGTCTTTGTTCGTAAAGAGATTATATACAACCTCTAGTTTTCATGAATACACACAGTATTAATAATCTATAATAAATGACTTAAAAAATGTGACAAACCACATGCATGGCAACAAATTCCCAGCTACTTTGAATAAAAATATTTAAGAAATTAACAATGGGAATATCAAATTTATTTTAATTATTAATGGTACGATGATTAATGAGGCATGTGAAGGAGAGGAAAACAAAGAAATCAGTTACTCTCTCACTGGAAAATCAATCTTTTTTCCAAATGCATTAATTAAACTCTACTTATATTATAAATTATAATAATACGTGTTATGGTTAATTAATTATTGACAAGTAAATAATTGTTGAGTTGTGATGTAAACAGAAGGGCGATTTTGTAGGCTAAAAATACGGGTCAAACTAAACTTAGATCTCTGTATATAAATGACTTGTATTTAAAGCAAAGTTATTCACTCTGTAAATAATTACTAAGTTTTTTATCCTCCCAATGCTTCCATGTTCCCACTTCTTATAACTTTTATATTTATAATATATTTTTTGCATAATTACCAAGTTATCTTTGGAAAGAATTTTTTGTGTTATATTATATTGGAAAAAGTAAATAAAATATACCTGATATGAAATTATTTATTCTTAATAGATCCTATCTAAACTATTTATCCTTAATGAACCCATTACCCAAACTATTTACATTTCCACCCACTTACCCCTTTTTATTTCGTGTATTGGCGTCAATATCAGCATAAATACTATGAAATATACTTCGGCGGCATATATATACCATATAAGTATCATATAGAATGAGCTTAATATTTTATGATACTCTGTCTCTATATAGATACCCAATTGATATATAAGATTTTTTAAAGAAATAAATAAGAAACAAATAAAAAAATAATAAACTCTAAATTAGTAGAAAAAATATATTCATTATATGCTCTGCTTGTATATTTATACTATATCCGTATCATATAAGATTGAGTTTAATCATCGGTGATACCCTATTAGTATATGTATACCCTATTGGTATATCATACAAGCAGCACAGGTGCTGACATCAACATGACGTCAGCGTGAGAATTTTAATATTGGGGCAAAATTGTAATAGTATAGAGGTAGAAAATGTAAAAGGATACATGAATGTAAATAATTTAGTTTAAAGGGATACAAGGTTAGTTTTCCCTATTATATTTTATAATTTTTTATGACAATATTTTTCTTTAAACCCTAAAAAAATATTTATGAAGAAAAATGATGCCCTTACAAGTTGATTCATACATACGCTGATAATTACTAGTACTAACTCTTATCTCATATTTTGTTTTTTTTACTTTACCCCGCCAAAACGAGTAGCTAGAACTTAAAAATTATAGAAACATATTTATATATATAAAAAGAGGAAAGTATTGAAAATATTTCTGAATTTAACATTAATTATTAGTTTCGCCTCTAAACTATTGATAACTCTTTAAAACCATTCCTCTACTCGATCAACTGAACTTAATACACCTTTGTCATGCCCGATCTGTCATGACATAATAAATGGTTTCAAACTTTTGTAGGAACATGGGGAACTAGGGATCTTAATAAAAAGTCGAGAGAAGCGTTAAACACACCCTAAACTTGGTGAGAGTTTAAGGAATTTATGTCACTCATATTGTAAGATGGATGATGTATTTAAATTTAATTAATTAATTAGAGGAGTATTTTTAAAACTAATGATAGTTTAAAAATAAAACTAATTATTTATATCAAATTTAAAGGTATTTTCAATATTTCTCGTCGATATATATAATTGTTAGTGGCATTGTCTTAGCTATAAAGTCTTAGAAGCAAGAATCCAAGACGACATGCAATTTTTTTCAACGGGTAAACGAGTTTGGTTATTGATGCTGACACTCAATAGGAAGGTGATGGTCACAAGAAATGGACTTTCTTTTCCTTGGTTTCCCATTTGCGTTTGATATTTATATCAGGATCTGATTAAATTTTGATTCATCTATTTTTTATAATTGCGTTCCAAACAATATTTTTTTCATGCTAAAAATTATAACTTAAACTTTTGATTAAAAATGGAAACATTTGAACCATCCCATCACAATTCACGTGGATAGAAATTGGACTTTCCAAATTATTACTATTATTTGGATGATTATCATAAGAAATTCCCTATGGCTCATCGGCATATAATCCTGAGGTGTGATCCAAGGTACATTAGCATGACATACTCCTTATCACGATATATATCATAGAAATGTACTTATAACTACTTAAATAGTAATTAATTTGATTGTGTAAATATTTTTAAGTCTCATTTCTTAAAATGTAAACGTAAGTTTGGTAGTGATGAAAAGTCAATAGGTGCAACTAGTCACACGTGAGCAAGCTTTGACTCAGCTGGCAATCAATAATATTTTTTTTAGTTTCTTGAGAAAGTAAATTAATTATTTGAGCTAGTTAACCTTTGTCTTGGCTTTTAAGAACTCCTTTTCTCCCCTTTCTATTTTCCCTCTCTCCCTTTGAGAACTAAATTACATATCTTCATCTTAATTTTTCCAATTTATCTTCCATCAAAGTCTTCTTGAATGTCAAGAGAAAGGTACATCTTCAAATCAATATAGTTTCTTTGTTATTGTTGTTGTTGTTAAATTCCTTTTAAAAAGTAGATTAATTAGGTCTAATGAACAAAAGCACAAATCTAGGGTGCGCAACGAGTTCATCTGAATCCCTTTTCATCTCAAAAGTTGTTTTTTTATATGTATAATAGTAAATGTTGAATCTTCTCAAATTCTTCGCGAGTTCAGTTACTAAATCTCCTTAACTCTAGTCAAAATCCTACGTATTGAGAATTTCATTGAACATGTACGTATAGTAAACATCAGAATCTAAAAACTTTAAATTCTAAATCTGTTTGCTGATAGATGTATATTTGACTTGTTCTGATAAATAGGGAGAGATTGGATGAGATGGGGAAGAAGTTAAAGACAGAGATGGATATTTCATCAAATATTTCACAGCTACATATGCAACAACAAATGGGAAGACGACACGTGTTGGGTCCTGGTGGAGGAACAACATTGAACAATGTTACACCTTGTGCTGCTTGTAAACTTTTAAGAAGAAGATGTGCTGAGGAATGCCCTTTTTCTCCTTATTTTTCACCACATGAACCTCACAAATTTGCTGCTGTTCATAAAGTCTTTGGGGCCAGCAATGTCTCCAAGTTGCTCATGGTATTTATATTTTTCCATTTTTCAAAAAAAAAAAAAAGTTATAACATATACCTATCTATCTAAAGGATAATTGTCCTTAAAAGTGAGATTAATAAACTAATTTAGGGGCAGAAGGGGGTTGATCATCTAATTAAATACACTTACAGGAAAATCACACACTATATATATAAGTTCAATTTCATTTTTTGAATTTCGTTTTTATGTATATTATATATATGTTAGATGAAACCATCTTGAAAAAAATAGATCCTACCTCCACCATTGAGTACATTACTAGCTCGTCTACTCAAAGGTGGATCTAGGGTTTGAAGCTAATCAGAAAGAAGTTACATCCATTGAATTTAATTTAACGCATATATAAAAGCTTTGAGATTTTTGCAACAGGAAACACTATATGTTTTAAGTTTTAATATCATGAAACTTTAGTGATGCATATAAATGTGTTACATATGACCAACATTAAAATGTTGATAATAGGCTAAAAGTATGTTGATTTTTACATTATCAGTATATATAAATTACTAGAACTTTTTATCTTGTCATTTCTTATCTTTCGAAAACAACTTCTGTATTTCTATAAGGTAGTGGTAAGGTGTGCATACATTTTATCCTCCCTAAACTCCACTTGTGAAATTTTACTGAGTATGTTGTTGTTGTTATCTTGTCATGAACCCCTATTTTCTCTCTTTTAATAATTTTTTTCTAATATTGATTAGGAGGTGCCAGTTGGACAAAGAGCAGATGCAGCAAATAGTTTGGTATATGAAGCAAATGTGAGGCTAAGGGATCCTGTGTATGGATGCATGGGTGCAATTTCAGCTCTTCAACAACAAATTCAAAATTTACAAGTTGAGCTTAATGCAATTAGGGCTGAAATTCTTAGATACAAATATAGAGAAGCTGCTAATACTCTTATTGCATCTATTTCCACTTCTGTGGCACCTGAATTGCCACAAGCTCCTCCGACTCCTCCTCCGCCGCCACCACCACCATCCATGGTGGTGGTTTCCTCCTCCTCTTCTTCCGCTTCCTCGACTTCATCTAATTTGTACACACCAGCCTCGTCTAGTATGGCAAACTTTAGTGCCATTACCAATAACAACATATCGTATTTTGATCAGTAATAATGTTACATAAAGTGAAACAGATGAGACGATTGATTTTAGTGCTGATGTGATCGATTGGGGGTGGGGAAGACATTTGGAGGATTAATTTTAGTTCACTTTTTTTTCTTTTTCTTTTTTTCAAATTTGTTATTTTTGATGAGAGCATTATTATATATACATACCATATATTGTATCTCCAATTATGGCAATTACAGCTAGAAAGATCTAATTAAATGATGATGAATTGTCTTATTTTCGTAGCTTTTGTGATGGACAATTTGAATAATTTTGAATTTTTTGTTTTTAGTATTTTATAGACATGCAAGCATAGCCTTTTTTTTTCAAAATAATAACGATAATTGTGAAAAATTATGAATTCTAATTTCGAAGAGTTCTAATCCTGATAGACGATGGTGTAAAAAAAAATTTCTCTATTATTATATCATATCGTATAGTGTCCATCTTTCCATCAATCTCGGATGGAGCCAAAGATTGATTATTTTTT
>JAOTQR010000092.1:23908301-23963356 GCA_025774065.1 Solanum ossicruentum | reverse complement strand
GGAGAAAAAAGAATTTAGCCTGCTACTCTAATTTGAGACCTCCACATCCTTCTACTCTAACTTAAAGAAGAGTGAAACTTCATAATATTGTCCTGGATTTCGTTCACAATACTGTGATGGGCTTTATTTTATTTTTTTAAGTCCGAACTTAATAAAAATGTAATAAATTTCACAAAGTGATTATTTTTCAATGATTTTTAGCTTAAAAATAAATATTTAAAAATATTTTTTTAATTCTTTTCTAAACTCTGTAAAATAAGACAGTTCAAATTGGTTCTAAAATACTTACAAGCACAACAGAATCTCGTGCAGCAACAGCTACAATATCTGCACAAGAAACAATTCCAGGACACAATTTCTCTATTTGAGATTTGATTGTATCGATTACATCAAAACCTCTTAGTGAATTTGTGTTAGGTTTTGCCGATTTCTCTCCAGTAAAATTTGAAGTATCATCTAATAATAAAGATCCATCACATCCCTGTCAAAAGCAAATACATAAATATTTTGCAAAAATAACAACTAAAACGTTAAGATTATTATCCACAACTTAATTTGAAAAGATTAATCATGATATATAGTCTTTCTAGGTAGTATTATTTTTTTATATCGAATTATATTATGTGCTTTTATATTAAGCAAATAAGTGATTCTATCTTTTTATCAATAGAGTATAACAAGAAAACTATAATATTACGTAAGTTAAAATTGTCGCTCTTTTTTTATTTTGAAAATAATTTTTTTTTAAAAAAAAGCATGACACGTAACTAGATAACCAAAAGTTATAATCCACGTCAGTAGTACTAATTAAAATCGAATCATTCGATTAATATGAACTCTATATATTCTCATATAATTCTAGTAATATTAATAGTACGAGAATTAAATCGATTAAAAAAACAAAGTTTAAGAGAGAATTAACGTGCATTAACAAAGCAATCATGGAAATGAAGACGTAGCAACGAAGCTCCCATGCGTCGCTCTTTCGTCACAGCATTTGCCACTGCGTTTTGAATTGTATACATAGCTTTTGGACATGATTTATCATAATAATCCGAAGATAAATCTGCTGAACATATTCCAATTAAAGAAAACATAATTATAAAAACAGACAAGTAATTAAATGCCATCTTAATTAACAAGATTGAAGAAAAGCCAAAGGCTAGATTTAGCATGTATCTAGTTAATTATGTAATTATGATGAAGGAGATTAATTTGATGCATATTTATAGATGATGATTATGGTTGAATCTTTGACTTTAATTAATTTCCACTTATGTATGTATTAGGTCAAAATTCACTCTAGTAGCTTGTGGATAATTTATCCGTTTTTATATATGAAAAATAAAATATTGTCATGGGGTCAAACAGTAAAGATTCTCTAGAAGGACAAGGCAGTATATTCGTGCTTATATTGCCAAGTGTGTTTATACCAAATTAATTATTATATATTGACAATTGTTAACTAACGTATATTTTTGTTTAATGGTTAAATTACGTAAACATGGTAAAAGTGAATTGATTTGAATTGAAATTAGAGGTGTTAAATGAGCGGATTGAGTTGAATTTAAAAATATTAAAATGGGTTGAATTAATACATATAAGGGTAATTCACCTACTTAAATGTTTTTTGAGTTGAACCAGGTTAAGCTGAAATGAGCTAAGAACAAGGTCATAATCCAACCAAATAACTTTTACTGTGTGTTAAATTCAAACTTATAATTTGAGTACCTAATAAAACTTTCTTTTTCTTATATAATTATTAAAAAACATATCGATAAAAGATGTATTTGACAAATATTATTATGATTTTATGGATTAATTTTAGCACCTCTCTAGTTAAAATCCAATTTAAAATAAGTATTTATCGTTGACTTACGCAACGTGTACGTACATATTTTAGGTTTTCAATTATTAATATAGGATATTTATACATTAAACTTTGTAAACAGAAAATTTTCAATTAAGAAACGCCTTTTCTAAATCAACACAAATTTAAATTAATCAAATTAATAAATTTCGAATATCAAACTATTATTTTCCGCCTTGCACCATATAATGGTGTGATATGCTACTTCAATTTCTCTCCTCTTTTACTTATCCCCCATCACTATATATCACTAGGGATGGTAAAATTAAACCCAATCCATTCAATTCATCCAATTCGTTGAATTAACCTGTTTAATTATTAGCTCAATCTAACTCATTTAAAATTGAATTGATATGTAACCCGAATAAACTTGAGAGGGATTTTGTCAAAATATTTTCAAAACACTTATTTTATTAGATATGCTTAATATAGTTAAAATAAAAAAAATATAATTTAATTAACTACTAAAATACCGAAAAAGAACAAATAACATAAGTAAAAAACTTAGTAATAGTTGGGTGGGGATGGGATCTTAACCCTCTCTGTAACACATTACTCAACCTATTTTGATCCAACTCACTTTGATCCAAGCAAATTCGAATTAAGTTGGGTCTTGACTCATTTGTTGTCTTGACCTATTATGATCTATTCAAATTTGTTGAGACCAAAAATCTCACATTGATGGTTAATGAGATGGGTGAACTCATTATGAGACTTAGGCAATCCTCCGAGCTAGCTTTTGAAGTGTGAGTTAGGCCTAAAACCTAATTCATCAAAATTCGACTCAAGTCATCCAATTGTCAGTCCTATGTATCGCTAACATGTAGCTTTTGAAAGATAAATAAAATCATATAGTATAAACAAATAATATCTAAAGCCATCTGATAGTTGGGGTGTTCGTATTTCACATTTGTAATAGATAATTATAAAATTGATTGGTTGGGTTTGTTCAATTTCCATTCAAATAAATGACTAATTTGGTGATTGGTGTGAACAGGCGAATTGTGGAAGAATATATCTGATAATTAGTCAAACATTTTTCTCTAAGCAGACATACATGTCAAAAGATCCACCATATAATATAAATCAAAAGCATATCTAGATAAAATCGAGTGAATATAATTTCCACTAAAAAAAGGAATACACCAAGTTCTTTTATTTTTTATTTTTTCTTATAATAACATGTCTAATTACCAAACAAAACTATAAAGCTTTTTATATTTAACCCATCAAATAAAGTTAAAAAAAAACTGTTTCTTAATATTTTGACAAGCTTTTTTATTTGTCAATTTAAATTATATACGTTTGAATCTTCTCGTAGCAATTTCATTTGTTTTACATTAAAAAGAACATGTAATATAACAATACAACTTGAAAAATCAATTTCAAATAACAAAAATTATTTATTATATTGAAATATTTCTCTAGAGAATAAATGTTATAAAGAGGTTTGATTATATTTATAACGCCAAATGACCTAACTTAGAGTGAGCCTAAATTGGTTTGTTATGATTATATATATGCCAAGTTCAACCCGCTCAAACTTGAGTAAATTATATTTTTATCGAATAATTAATTTTCCCATCCTTGCGGTTTGATCTACCACAACCTTCACCTCAATTAATATCATTAGCTTTTACTATAAAAATTAATTATAATAAGGTAACCTCATTAATTATGCCTGTTCTTTGTCCTTCTATAAGGCTCAGAAAATGGAAACTGAACGCGTTGATGAGAAAAAAGCATTTTTCTTCAATCTCGGATGGAGCCAAAGATTTACTATTCTTTTACTTTGGAGTATGATGGAACAAAGTAAACTTTTTAAACTGTCTGCGCTTCTTTCAATTGTGAAGCAACAGTTAGTCAATGTAACTTTCGACGCTCATTATGGGTCATCCAAAAACAGTCGCTGTATGTTTCTAAACATAGGGGTCAGTCTGCGTACATCCGACCCCCTTTTACCTTGCAATAAGCGAGAACCTTTGAGGCACCTGGATAATATTGTTATTGATGAGAAAAAGGCAAAGACAATTTAGAGGATAGTACCTTGTGCTAGTTTGGCTATATACATAAATATAAAGTAAACATAATTAATATTAACTTTTAACAAACTTTGTTGCCCACTTTATTTTTTCAGTTTGTTATTCTTCTAAATTTCATCAGTCCACTTTTTCTTTAAATGGTCCTCTATCAAGAGTTTCTCCAAAAATTCATTACTTGCTGTACTGTTTTTAGACTTTAGATGGGAACAAACTGCTGTTTTTTGTTGCTGTACCAATTAAATGTGGTAGAAAACGTTTAGGTTCATTATTACTTCATTCATCGGCATCGTTTAACTTGATTCAGTGCGTAAGAAAAAAGAAAACTTCTGAAACTTGTAATTTAATACAATCTTTAGATATATTTATATGATTATATATTATTTCATTAAGGATAAAAGAAAATTTTTAAAATAAAATTAATTTTGGTTATAGTAAGGTAACATTTGTAGACATTGAAATATTGTATGACTCTATGAGATGAATCCTATTTCAGTTAGATTTTTTAAGTTGCTACTCAACTCTAAATCCTAATTCATGTTTATATAAAAGGTATTATACAACCGAGACATTTCAAATATCTCACAAATTCCGTGTATATTGATAGAAAGATCAAAATCATTCTTCATCATCAACATACTCCAGTGCCTCAAAAGGCTCCCGCTCATTGCAGGGTGAGGGGGGTCGGATGTACGCAGCCTAACCCCTATGTTTAAAAACATAAAGCGGCTGTTTCCAGATGACCCATGAGGAGCGTCGAAAGTTGCATTGACTAACTGCTACTTCACAAATGAAAGAAGCGCAGACAGTTTAAAGAGTCATTTTGCTTTATTCCATCATACTCCAAAGTCAAAAAATAGTCAATCTTTGGCTCCATCCGAGATTGATGGAACAAAAGATCAAAATCATTTCTGATCATAACCATTCTAAATCTGAGAAATACGCCACTAACGATCATAACCAAGAGATCAACAAATTTGTACCCAAATTGTTTATCAATAAAATTATGTTTCTTCATATTTTATTTATGATTACAATTTATTTTCTGTCACATCAAAATTTGTTGCAAATAACATTATTTTTGGCCAAATGGACTAAAACCCCCTACATAAAATGAAACGAGGGGTGTACTATGCATGTCTATCACAACAATAATATGGTTTGATGATTGTTAAATCATTGAAATGATTCTAACACCAATAACATGTTTCGATGGTTGTTTTAGTAATTGGTCAAATTAATGCTTGTATTGAGATTCGAGTAATCTTGTGTTGAGAACTTTCTAAGGGTGAAACACATGATTTTATCAAAGAAAAATTATTTTCAATTTTCAAGTCTCAAACTCAAAGTATATGTGACACTATTAATTTGGCATACATGTGTATCTGGTTGGAGAAAATATTTTATTAGGACGATTCATACTTGAATAGATATATTGGCCGTGAGATATTAATTCCTCAAATTGTCTGGTGTATAATAGTCATGAATGTACATTAGTGAAAAGAAAAAAAAAATTCAAATTTATTGTCCAAGCTTGATTTTGAAGATCATCTATATTATTATACTATTAAATGTAACGCAGTTCGTAGTGGGTGAATGTATGTCGTAAGTAAAGAGCAACCACATCAAAATAATAATAATAATAATAACAGATACTACGTTTTAAGACGTTATTGCTCCTTTATATTTTGGAGGACAATAATTTCTGAAGTACGTATTTACTTAAAGGTAATAATTATATATTAGTATTATTATTATACATTTTATCATATGAGTGTATTAGTTATGCGATGCTTGCCATAAAGATAAAAAGATATTTTTAAAGTATTATTTGGTCTGGTGTATTAAAAAAAGTATACATTGCATAACTTTTTAAAAATATTTATTTAGAAAGATACCCTCCACAAATATGATGAAAAAAATGTTTAAAAAAAAGTTTTGACGAGTAATTTAATTTTTAACCATACTAATGCATATGTTAAATTGTCATACATTACCAATAGTTAGAAATTCATTGCAATAGTAATATATTCCTTAATATATATATATAAAGTTAGACGTACAGAAAGTGATGTGGCATACCTTTAAAACGAAGAATGACATTTATTTTGTTTTCTTAATTTCTCTAATTTAGAGTCTTAATTGCATTAGTATAGAAAGCTCAAAAATTATTATCATTAAGTTAATGATTCTTTTTATTTCTAATTAAACCAAATTATTATGCATTTTACTTCCTTCTTTATCCGTTTTCTCATTTTTTTCTTTATCTTGGGTCAATAACAATTTTAACATTTAATTAAATTGAGAATTTACTCCCTCCGTCCAACTTTACTTGATCCATATTGACTTGGCATAAGAATTAAGAAGTAGTAAATGATAGGATAATTTTATCAAATTACCCTTTGAATATAATAAATACAATGTCTTGAAAAATGTAATAAGAAAATAAAATTAGAAACTAAGTAAAAATTATATCTTGATTTCATAAAGTGAAAAAGTATTATTGAATATCTTAAAATAATATAAAATAATATAGGGACCAAATAAAATTGCCGAGAGAAAATAACATTAATTGCTCAATAATATACAGTTATTGTTGACTCATGATTCCATGAAGGGGAAAAAATGAGCAAACGGATGACGAAGGTAAAATGCACAAATATTAAGTTATTCGGTTTAACTAGAAATTAAAAAAATGATGAGACGTGGGATAACTTATCTTGCAATATATATAAAAATATATTATCGAGATCCAAATCAAAATATAATTTTTGGATTGTGAATTGAATTTTAGATTTAAGTTTTAAAATTTATGAATATTGAATTTGATATTTCGAATTTTTGAATATTCAAAAATTAACAAAAAATATATCTTATATGCAATCCTACCCAACATTAATTGATTATTCATATATAGGCCATGTCCCCAATATATTATTTTCTCCATTCTAAAATAATTGAATTTTTGAGATTGTTTTCAAAGTTCAAAATAGTTGAATAGTTCAAAGTTCAAGATGAATGTTTGAAACTTTTTCCATATTTGCTCTTTTATTTATTAAAGTTTTATATTTTCTAGGAGATAAATTATTACTTATTTGTGATTTCACAAAGAGCAATAGTGGAAAGTAAAGTGTAAATTTTGTCTTTAAATATTTTTTAATATGTGCACATTATTTCACAAATTCAATTAAAATGAGACAAAGAGAGTAATTAATAAGTTCAATACCCTACCTACCCATTATATCACACTACAAGTCTATTATTTCATTGCGGAGCGAAAATAATTTTTCATAAAAAACTTCATATTCAATTTAAACTGTTTGAACATTCACTGCTAAATAATGTCATGTCCAAACGGACAACAATTTCAATTTTATTATCTATAGTTGTTGGGCAATAGCCCATGTTCCAGCCAGAGGCACATGACCTAATCCTACTCTTTTGGTTTCTAATCCTAATTGGAGATGGATTGGAATTCTAATTCTATTTGAAAAAAGATTGGAATTGTTCCATTTGGAGTTGGTTTTGACTTAACGAAAGAACAACTCATTATCTATAAATAGGACAACTTTTGATAGAATTAAGGATTACTCACTATTATTCATCTTTGAGAGATATTAGCACATAAGAGAGGTCTTTAAGAGAGCTTTCAACAAGAGAAGCAGTTTTTCTTTTCCGACTAGCCGCCTTCAAAGTGCATTTCCTAATTCGTTAACTGTTGGATCATGCTACAATTTTGACTTAGTGTTTCTACCATCTTATCTTTGATTTGAATGGTGAAGATCGGATTTGGAGCTCAGTAGTATTTGATTTTGGGTCCCGAACAGTAGCTCTGATTTGAGTGTTTTTCTTCCTTCTTAGCTCTGATTTGGGTGTTTTTCTTCCTTCTTGTTTTGGTTGGTGTAGTTATTGCTTTTCCTTGCTTAGCAATTGTTGTGTAGCCATTAAAGACAATATTTGTAATCCTCTTATTGTTATAGTGGAGTAATTTGGATCTCAACGATCCCTTGATTGTTACCTTTATTTTGAAGGATTTTCTCACATTAAATTTAGTGTTCTTTATTTTCTCTACTTTCGAATTTTGCTTTCTTCTATCATAACAATAGTGACCATACGTAAAATAAAAGTGAACAATTTCAATTTTCTTATCAATTGTCATCATTTTTGAAACCATGGACGGTGAAATTTAATATGGACTTATATTGTTGGGATCATTTGAACTTTAAAAATGCAGTTGGCATTGATGAATTGGCAGTACAATTTTATTTATTTCTCACCAATCACATATTCTGTAATAGCGTACGTCAAAATTTATTCTCTAATTAATTATTTGATTGTTATATATAATGGCTCATGTCTATGGTTTCAACAGGAGAAAATTGTCATTTTATTTGTTTTATTCTAGCAATATTTCACCATCAATATAATAAATCAGAATCAGTTATGTATGCAGAAACTTGAACAATATAATCCATCGGCATATTGTTATAATTCAACTTTTAATTATGTTTTGATTGTTTATTATTAATTATTTCCAGTTCCAAATTGACGTTACTTTGTATCATGTAAAATCAGATATATATAATGTATATATAATAAACAATTTTACGCACTCTATAAAAGAGTTAAATTTTGAATGTTTGTAGTAAAATTCCTGATTTCACGCTAGAATGATCATAATGAGAATCATCGACTATAGGGCAAAATATTTCATTTTGCAAAATGCCATTTTTGACACAGTACATTATCGTTTACAAAATCATTTAGTATTTTATATTTTTTATATATATAGCGTATAAAAAATAATATATAAGTAAGATTTGAAGAGGATAACATGTACACAGGACTTACAGAGAGAATGCACAAATTAATACTAAAACAATTACATAACTTATCACTTTGTAATTCAAATAAGCTAGTGTATATAAGGTCTCTAAGTTTAATACTGTATGTATTATTAGTTTAATTTCCTCAACCGACATGTCTATAGAATTTTTGTGTTCTTCTATGAAGAATAAAAGCAAGACAAGTTCCTAGGAAACAAAGACAACCCCATATAACAAAAGTTGTCTGAAAACATTTTATCCCCAAACAACTTCCATGATCATTTGCTGATGAATTTCCTTGTCTTCTATAGAGCATAGCTGCCAAATCCCCAAATAAAAATGAACCAATTGGTATATTTGCCACAACAATATTGTGATTAACACCAAAATTTTTGGTCCCAAATAGCTCAGTTGTTTGTGAAACAGAAATTGATGTAATTGCTCCAGTGCAAATTCCAATTATAGCTGTGCTAATGTAGAGTGAAATGTGACTATTGTTCAGTAGTAAAACGAAAGCTCCTGTCATTGGTGCTAGTGTCACTGCTATCGTAGCTGGTCTTGATATTGCATATTTACTCCTGAAATAAATAACATACGACTTTCAGTATAATTATAACATGCAAGTATTTGTAACAGTATGATTTCATATGATCATTTTTAGTATATGATCTAATAGATTGACCATGTAGAAAAAATTATTACGCTATCAAGTAAAGTAAAAGGACAATAACCGGTAACTATATACATCACATTATTGTTGGGCTAAGATATGCTTCCAGTACATATATGCATGATGTTGAAATTTATCTACTATCATTAATCATCAATAAAGTAAGTTGGAGACCAACGAGGGTTGTAGTGGAGTGGTAACTAATTCTTCATTCTTAACTAGATGTCTCTGGTTCGATTATCCTTGAATACGAAGTTGCTTTTGTTAGAAAACATTTTACCTCCCGATGTCAGACTCAAATGTGGATATTAGACACTAGATAGAAAAAAAAAACAAGTTAAGAAAAGCTTAAATTTTAACAAAATGGTGTCCTAGACATAAATAGTACTTCATTCGTCCCAATTTATTTGTAATCTAAAATAAGTAGTGACCTAAAAAACTAGCTAGCGTATAATAAATAATACATAATCACTACCAGTATATAAGTTAAGTCTCATTTAGTTAATGGATGAATTATTTTGTCCAACTAGCCAAATATATAACTTGCCCTTTCATTTACTTGTCATAAATCCAAATTAAAATTTCATGCCAAATTAATACGTATAATCTGATTTGACATTTGTGTTGCTTAAAGCCAGTCAATTCTTAATATTTTGTGTTTATGGTAAGAACACGATATACGTACCTTACAGAATATTAATACTCGTTCAGATATTCATTTAATATTTTATTTAATGCATACAAACACTTGGTAGAAAAATGATCAAAAAAAAAAGAAAAGAAATGGATGGTGAAGATTATATTTGGGCTCTATTATATATAAACACATAAATTAATTTCTTGCACCATAACAAGCGGCTCCTTAAATTTTACTACCTACCAACATCCTCAATTGCTTTTGCATTAAAAGCATATATATTAAAAGAACCAGCAACAAGCATGGTGCAACAGTGCCCATGATATCTAACTTCTTGATAAAATGTTTCAAAATAACTGAAACTTTGAGTCTGGAACGTTTATCACTAAATAAACCATACGTTACTTCATGACGTAAATCAAAATTAATCAGCCTAGTAAATATTGAATATTAATTGTTTTAAAATGATGAGAATATCGGTAATAAGTGCGGTGTGTCACGCTAAACAATCTAAGGATACCTTTTGTAGTGTGTGTTATTGCATGATTTGGATCATCTCGTATTGTTTACTCTGAAAGACCTCACATCATTAAGAGTATGTAACAGTTTTATTTTTCTTTTCAACAATCAATATAGAACTAGTTCACATATGCCCGACAATCTCCTTGAACTAGTTTTACATTTTTCCACCCCCTACCCCATTTTTTTTCCCTATGTATGTGTTTTTGAAGCTATGAGTAAAGGTAGCAAATCAACTCTTAGATGGACCAAAGGCACTAAGTTGGACTCTATATTATCACTTTCAGTCTGTCATCTCCATACTTATTGAGCTAAAAGGATTTATTTTGGACTTGCATGATTTTTCTGAAAAGATCTCACGCCATTAATGATATCCAACAACTTATAAGTAGCTTTATTTTTTTTAATCCGTCAATTTTAAACTTTATCTAGATACTCAATATGATAAGGATATATTCCCTTTGTTGTTCTTTATCTGTCCATTAGACAAAAATCAAATGTTCAACAATATTTGTCCAATTTAAAAAATAAATGAATTATTTACCCTTATTGTCCATTTTGCCCTTACTATTACATATAACAATAATATAATAACATCTTACTCTTATTACCGGTAAGTGATTTTTCAAAACTAAACGTATCAAGTTTGAGCTAGAGAAATAAATAACTTTTGGTAGGAATATGAAACATGCTTCCTTTTTGAAAAATGAACATATGTATTGAATGTTTAATATTATTAGCAAAAATTTATGATTCTATCACTGAGTAAAAAAAACGCAATATGAAACTAAATTAGTTAGATAGTAAATTTTAAATATCAAATAACGAAAACAAATATGAAGCACAATTTATCGAATTAGTAAATTTCAAATTTTGCACCTGGAGAAGAGGTAGTCGAAGAGCGAAGGAAGAAGACGACCAAAGAAACCAAATGAAGATGATAGTGAAACCAATGAAGAAGTGGCAGTGCATCCTCGACTATCAGCAATTTGTCCCAAATTATTCAAATAAACCAAACCCAGTGTTGCACCAAACATATAAACAAAGAAATATAACCAAAAATCCAATTTCATCACCATTTTCTTAGCTCCAATTTCCTCCATCACAGCAAATCCAACTTCATTTTCCTCTTTAACCCCACAATTATTACTACTCACCTCTTCTTCTGCTGTTTTAATTTCTTCCTCCAATTTACTCACATCGCAAATCCTCGGATCTCTCCTTATCCGACATTTTCCATGCCAGTGTTCCTTGATACTTTCAAACAATGGGCAGATAATTGGTAACAACAGAAAAATACCCATCCCGATTAAGCTCAACAAACTTGGTAACCACTTTGAAACCGCAGGCTTTATGCTGGTAATAACGGAATAAGTCCCTGTTGCCAGAGTTATAACGAACAAAATTCGAAATCCATCTGATAACTTCCTTGATTTCTCAATCTTCGTCTCGCGAATAACTGGAGCAACTATGAGAGAGAAAAACAAGGGCAAAACAGAGTTCATCAGTAGATATGTTTCAGCCCTTTTATTCGAGTTGGAAACATTTACAACATCAACAACATCCGTAACGATCTTAGCAGTTAAACTTATGTAACTAGTCGATATTCCAACTGCAACTTGTCTATCCAACGGAAAATTTCTAATGGCTACGATGTATGAAACAGTATTGATCCAACAAATACTGTTACCAGCTAAAAATGTGAGTGAAAATACATCCCAATACGACAAGGAATGTATGTGATTCGTAAGAAAAAGATACTGTACCCCATAACCAATCAGTCCAAGTACTGAACCAATTAAGAGCACCGACCAAAGTGGTAAATAATTAGCTGCAATTCCAGCAAACCAGCCAACTAATTTTCCAGCATCGGAAGCGAATGCTAAATTGTTGAGCTGAATTTGGGAAATGGATAGGAGTTTTTTCATTTGAGAAGAATAAGCTGGGAAATTACTGTTTGTTCCAGCCATAGACTGTAACCATAATGCTCCGACTAGGCTCATCCATTGTTTAGACATTTTTACTTGTTTTTTTACAATCTTGTCAAACAAGTAACTAAAGATGTCTCAAGTTTTGATGAGTAATTAAAAGAGAAGAATCTCTCTAGTTTTATAGATGGGAAATAACTTGAATATACTTGGCTGGAGGCCGGGCCTGACTTACACGTAAGGTGTGTTTCATGGCATTGAAAAATATTTATACCTAATTTAACAAAATAATACGAGGGTGGATGGTGTTAGAAGTGGGGTTTTCGTGTGTCAGGTGTAGAATGGTCGAGGGATGGGGTGGGGGTCGGAGGTGTTCGATAGATAGATGATGAATTAGGCTTTACGTCTAACTCACACCCCAAAAACTAGCTCAAAGGTAGGAGGATTGTCTAAGTGTCCACCCATCTCATTAACCACCAACGTGGACTTTTTGTCTCAGGTTTTAGGCCTAACTCACACTCCAAAAACTAACTCAAAGGGAGGAGAATTGTGTAAGCCTTATAAAGAGTCCACTCATCTCATTAATCACCAACTCATCTCATTAACCACTAATGTGGGACTTTTATGTGGACAAAATTAACTCGAAATACTTTAACTTTTTTTCTCTACTAATCGTTAGAAAACTTATTTTTCTAGTTTTTAAGAAATTCGAAAGAAAATATTTTTATAATATTTTGACCAACCAAACTGTTACGGGATCGAAGAAATGTGGAGAGAAAAATTGGAGAGAGAACAAATAATAACCCTTTGTATTGATTCTTACATTGATACAAACAAAATAATACATATTAAATTATAAAAAAGTGTAATTTCCTTATGGATACTAAACTAAAAAGATAATTAAATATTTTGCAATTAGTGTACCCTAAACTTGAAAGGAAAGTAAATATTATTATAATATTTTTGGACTAAAAAAGAGAAAGTAAAACTATTCTATTATTGGTGTAGTTTATGGAGTAGAAAGAAAAAAAATTTCAACACAAACATACAAAAATTAGAAAATATTTTTCTCTTTACCAAATAATTAACTCGAAGTATCAAAGTAGTTTTGATTGTATAAATGATAAATTGAAATGGGCTTTCATGTAATTCGTAAAATTATTATCATGTTATCAGGGTATCATGAATTTGAGTTCAAGAAATAGTTTTTTACAAAAATAAAAGTTAAGGTTCTGTATAATAAACTATTATAAAATAAAATTTTCCCAAATCTCGCACCGAGCCAAAAAATAGTACATTAGATTATTCTCTATTTAATTTATAAATTGTTGAATTTTTTATATAATGAAATTTTATTGTGTAGTGGAAAAAATAATTCAAAAATTGCTTTCGAACGTACATTTGTGTCGCACTATTTTTACATATTTTTAATCCTCATAGTGAAATCAAATTCAGTAATTTTGGTGTAAAATCTATATTAATCTTATTAAAATTATTCATTAAATACATACAAATTCTTAACTTAGAAAGACTTGATTTCACATATTCTACTCCATTCATTCCATTTTATATGACATCCTTTAATTTGACACAGTGTTTAACAGAAAAAAAGGAAGACTTGAAACTTGCAGTGTAAAATAATTCTTAGATATTTGTGTGACTTGGATTTATTTCATTAAGGATAAGAAAATTTAAAAAATTAAATTATTTCCATCTTTTCATGACAAACTAAAAAGAAAAGAATATCAAGACATAAAAAATAAAAATAATAAATACTCAATAAAATAATCAATGATACATGTATCGTATACGTAAATTGATCCGAACATTACTGTTAATGATAAAGAAAATTGTGGTGGCAGGAAAAGAAGATGTGTAGAATTAGAAGCCACCATTTAAGATTTAGAAGGCATTAAAGGCTCATTAAAATAGCGTGTAGTTTACAAGTGAGAAAATTAAAATTTTGCAAATTATGTTGCGGCTATGAAATGCTAAAATAGAATATAATTTGTTGTAAACGTAACATCAAAGAGGGCATAATTTGGTTCGCGGTTTGGTTAATTAACTAAGTGAATTAAGAGCCTTGGACTCTTTTTACTTCATTATTAGGTCACTCTGATCTAATAAATGACATTTTCTTGGTTTCATATTAACTTAATTTTTGAGATTTGTTTTGTTGTACAAAATAGTTAAATTTTTCAAAGTTCAAATGAATGTGAGAAACTTCGTTTATATTTATTTTTTCATTTATTGAATTGTTATACTTTTTAGGAAATAAATTACACTGCTACTTGCAAAGTTACAATTATAATTTCATAAAGGTAATTTTCACATATATCCACTTAAAAATATCTTAATTATGCTCCGCAACTATAGTTTTGGTAATTACATTTAACAACTATAGTTATAATAACATTTATATAATTTGTGTGATATGTCTATACGTTTATATAATTCGCTACACAATTTGCAATTTTTGTATAGAATTTGTATATTTCACTGTAAAATTCGTACACAATATTTGTATAATTAGCTATAAAATTTATAATGTTTGTATATTTCGCTATACAATTTGATTCGCGCACAACGTTTGTATAAATTGCGCAAATTATACAAAACTCAAACTATAATTACCACTAGATGTTTGCTGCGAGCCGCAAATAATTCAAACTATCAAAGTAAGCTAATTAACTAGTATATGTTTGCTTATTCGCGTTTAATATTCTTAAATATTTTTCTTAAAATGTGTGCATTGTCTCACAAATTAAATTAATATGAGACAGAAGAGAATTGATTTTTGCTTATAGATAAGAAAATAATTATTTCTAGTATGAATTAAAAAAAAGTTGTCTTTACATTATTTATATGGCAATTTAGCATGTTTGAGATTCTTAGATTGCATGATATTAGTTATTGTTCTTGTCGTTTTCGATACTTATAGATGCATTCCCTCTTCTCCTTTTCCCATTTCATGTTAATTTTGGCATAAAATTTTTCTTGTTTAGAAAATTTATAAGGCTGCTTTCAACAATATGACATATTGTATTTGTTATTTGTGTGAAAGGGGAGGCACCAACATGTACTAATTCATCTCATAGTAACATCACCATTGAACAATATTTTCACTGTATTATGGAATTGGTCTTTGAGGATCAGAAGGGAATAATGTATACGTAATCTTACGTTTGTGAACATAAACGAAATTATCTCCATGGATTCTGTAACGATCCAACTCGCTAGTGATATTATTCGTTTGTGTCTAGGTTTGTATAGCTTTAAAATACATTAGTAGTAAGTAAAACTTGTTTAGTTGTATATCCAACATCTCTTATATTTTGATGATATGAACTTCTATCTAAAAATAGGTTGTTACAGATCCTTAGCTCAAATAAGAAAAGGAAATACAATAGTATTGAAAGAACAATATAGAATATAATGGAGAGAAAAAATGATTTACAATTAATATTACAATAACTGAAGTAACAAGATCATTCAAATCCAAAGAGATATATTAATTCATCAGAAAGAGTATCATTTTACGTGACACCCTTTCTTTTTTAATCTATTTTAAAAAGAATGTTATCTTACTATAATTACAAACAATTTTAACTTTAAATTTTTGCTTACCATTAGTGAAATGAATCTCAGCCGAACAAATATCTAAGAATTGTTTTAAATTAATCATAAGTTTCAAAAGTTTTTCTTAATTTTTAAACATTACGTTTAGTTAAAGAATGTGACGTAAAATTAGACGAAGGAAGTAGTGATTATTTTATGACCATTATTCAACATTTCATCATTCATTCAAATAGTTCATGTTTCTTATGACATGCTGACCCAATTATTTCGTATAGCTCTTGCATTCTTTTTTTTTTTCTTTTTCTTGTTATTATATAAATTGTTTTTCTAATTTATTACATTTCTAATCCTATCTAGGTAGATATATGTATCTATCTGGTAATCAATAAGGTATAAATTCATTTTATATTGTGTATGTATAAGAGCTCAACTTCAAATTTTATCTTAGTTTTCATTTTCTACCCTTATATGATTTAACTCTTAATTTCCTTAAAATCAGATTATCTATAAGTTCAATAAAGAATGACATTATTTTATAGTTTATAATGATGGTATTTTGATGGAATAATTACATTGAGGATGCTTTACTTAAAATAATTTTTAAAAAATAGTCTTCGTAGTATATCATAATATATATTCAGTACATAGCTCATGTATACATTGCATAATAGTGTATACTTTCTATAATTTTTGACAAACCATATGGTATAGTCATGTATAATTTCGCTGATTCGGAACTATTTTTTATGTAAATAAAACATAGACTATATATAAATTAATTAGTTTTCTGTGTATATATGAAATTCTTTCTATTTTGATTTTTTTTATGCACATTTCGATTAATTTTATGAAATATTCGTTATCACCCATCAGTACATACATCAAATAACTCTATTTATCAAGATTAAAATACATAAGAAGAAATCACTTACTATATTAAGACAAGAATTGGAATTCTCATAAATTTTTATCAATTTGACTGATGAACAAATCACAACCATGAGAGCCTATGTTAATAAATACTAAATGTTGATTAGATTTGTTTGGTCATAACTATAAGAGTTCGTAATGATTTCTGATTTTGTTGTAGCTTTCCTTGACTTTGTCAATATTGATGAGATTGGTTGTACCATAGTAATTATTATGCATGCATATATATATGGTGGGAGTCAACAAAATATAAGACTTTTATGGGGTAAGGAAGTTAATGGTCCTCTGGTTGGTAGGTTAGCCTACACTAGCTCCGTATCTTAAATTATCTGTCATGATTTTTATTTTAAATTATTTTTATTTCTCTATCATTCATAAAAATGTATTTTCTTTTACTTGTTATTAGGCATGTCAATGGAATGATTCGGATAATTATTCTATAATTTTAATTTTTTAGGTATCTTATAATGCATAATCAAGATTACTTTTTAAAAAACTATTCCAATCATATTGGTTTCTCTTAGATAGCAATATAATTTGGTTAACTTTCTTACTTTTTACATTATCATCACAAGTGTGTTTTTGATGGAACAATTTAATTCTTCATCAAAAAGTCGAGAATATAAAATCTTGTTGCCATACTGTTTGATTTAAAATTTTAGATAAAAATATTTGCATAGATTTTGTCATATTATTTCACGAAGTATCTATTATAGTATCCTTTAATTTAAAACATAATCAATTAAAAACTAATTAAATGGTAAAAATCCAGAACTATCTAGTCACTAGAGTCTTAGGAGTTAGGACCTAGGTTATATTTACATTTGAAAAAATATTATATTTTAACATATTAATGTATAAAATACATTTGCAAGTAAAGTTATTCATTTCAATTTGAATTTTTTTTTATAAACTAAAAAGACCATCACAATTGTTCGGGAGTTATATATTTAAATATAAGTCGTGATTTTATTAAGAAAATGATAAAAATCAATCAGGTATAGTTAAATTCGATCTATTCTTCGTACTCTATATTAAAGTTCGATTTATTTTTCGTACTCTTTTGACACTTTTACTTGTTACGTTGAAGCTTATCAAGATATATTTTTTTCAACCAAAAGAAAATACCAAGATATTTTAAAAACTAATTATTTATTCCTCAAAATCAATTATCTAAGTGTTCATGTAAGTAAAAGTAAATGAAGAAATTAATTCAAATTAGTTATTCAAAGTATTCACTAATTCACTATTATAGTATGTGCATGAATAATTCTGGATTTTCCCAGCACTTGGATAAACCTTCTTCCCAGGAAACAGTCTCTATAGTTCTATGGTAGTGGTAAGGTCTGTGTATATTCTATTCAGACCCCACTTATGAAATTATACAGGGTATGTTGTTGTTGGATAAACCTTCTCCAAGTTACAACTTAAAAGTGACTGCCAAGTGTAAAATCATCTATTTTTTCTTTCTCCAAGATGCTATTTTAGTTGCCTTCCATGATTCATGATTGACAACATCTAATGTTTATTTGTTTTTCTTCTTAAGCTTTGACTTAACAAACTACAAAAATTTATTTGTATCAATTATACGCATCAAATATATGCATAACATATATTAATACAAAGGCTATATTACATAAAAGAGCATATTTTCGAATTAATTTATTTTAAGTGGTTTTTAACTTTTAAGTTCCCTTTTATTTTTGAAAGGGTTCAAAAAATACAATAAGTTATTTTAATGAGAGTTCGCTCGATTCGTAGATCGTAATTCACGTCTGACTCCCTATTTGATAGTCCAATAGTAGTGATGTTAATTGCTCCTAAACTCTGCAACGAGTTCAGGTTTTCAGCCACAACCTTCAAGTCTGGGCGCTGTTTGAGCGTAGTCAACTAGATTCATGACTTTGCTTAGCTTCCAACCTAGTAAAGGAATAACCTTTCACTATCTAGGCGCTCTCGAAGGAGGGGTCTCACGGAGAGCAACCTTTGAAAGCGCTCGACCTTGTTCACCCTTTCAATTAAGTATCCCATTTTTTCCTCGAGTGGAGCCGAGATTCAAAATATGTGGGGTTTATTGCCATAAACTATAATTATCTATTAGCTAGTAGCTACTACTAATTAATTGGGTATCAATTGCATGGTTAGATGATTTCCACCTCAAACTAATAAATCTCTTTCTACAGAGGACAAATCTTAGGCTCCCTCTTATTGACGTGATGTTTGCAAATTGCATATTTATCTTAGACATGTAATTTAACTTTGCTTTTGATAGTCATTATTATAATCTTGAAATTTAGATGTGTTAAACTGAATACAAGGACCAAAATTATAATTGAGGAAAACGAAAGAGTGCATTTACCATAGTTCAAATGACAGATATACAAATTACATCAATTCAAAATATACGTGATACATGTTTTCACACATCATTAAGATAACTAAACCATAGTTAATTACTATTAACTACTCCCAACTTTTCAATACATGTTTAAAATCAGAAAATTAAAAAGTATTTAATATATTCTACATATATTTAATTGAGAAAACTTTATAAAATAGTTCCAATTGTGAAATTATTTACTCAATTGGGTCAAATTCGAACTATTTATTTTTAATCAACCCATGACCCAAATTGTTTGTTCTCTTACTCCACTTTTTCCTCTTTTATTTAGTGCATGACGCTACCATCACTACTATGAATTGATCTTCTGGTGATGGTATATTGGTACTAAATCAATATCATATATTCCATCGATATATTGATACCCTATTGATATCATATAGGATTGAACTCTTTTTTAAAAAAAATAAGTAAGAGAAAATTATTAAGGTCACAATCTTATTTATTAAATTCTAAATTAATAGAAAATATATTCAATGCAGTACTCCGTCAATATATTGATACTATATTGGTATCATACAGGAGTGAAATTAATTCTCTATGATACTCCGTTCGCATATTGATACTCTATCACTCTTATCTGTGATACTCCGTGTGTATACTAATACTCTATCAATATCCTCCGTGATACTCCATCGATATATGATACCCTATCGATATCCTCTGTAATATTTCATCAATATATTAATATCCTATCAGTATCATTTAGGGTGAACACTAACATCAGTATCCTCTGTAATATTTCATCAATATATTAATATCCTATCAGTATCATTTAGGGTGAACACTAACATCAGCACGACATTAATGTGTGAATTTTAAAATAAACTACACCATTTTAAGCTTAAAAAGAGATGCAAAAGTAAAAGAACATTTAAGGATTAAATACTTTCTCTTTGGGGGTTATAAGTGTAATTTCCCCTATTTAATTTTAGACCACAAGTGTATACTGTATTTGTACTCTGGTACCAGCAATTCTCGAAAGAGTACACAACAATATTAGCAAGTTGTTTGCTACGTAAAACGAAGGATCGTACTTCCCAAGATAAAATTTGAAATTGATTTTATCTTAAGTTTGATATGACGTATTGGTCATCCCAAAATAATTTTTACTAAAATGATGGAAGTATTATCCCATATTAAAGGTAAGATTTACTTATCCGATAAAATAATCTCATAAGATATTCCTACTTATCCCATCCTGTATACCAAACCACCCAAAGAGAGATTTAACGAGTCCAAATACCATTCTACCAGAACTCCAGCTGCACAACGTTTAAAAACAAAGACAACACAATCATAAATTCTTAAAACTAGACTACTACAGCAAGAGGTGTACTTAGGACAGGAAACCCAACTGAGATTTACAATACTGGCAAGATGAGGTTTAAAAGGCTCGGGAAAAGACTTCTGCCCAATGACATAACATGCCATTCACCACTTACCCCGACAGCAGACTTCTAGTTCAAAACACATAATTACATGTCATTCCACAACACAAGGTTTAACTATGATCTGCAGAGACATATACAGGTACGCACAATATAGGTACTGATGAGAAGTAAAACATGGCGTGTAGTGATGGTCACCATATGTAGTCCACATCATCATCGTAAGCTTCAACATCGGGCTCACTATCTATATCGCCTTCAAGGAATGGATCTGCATATTCTGTCCAGTCTCCGTCGTCCACATCCTCATTTTTAAAAGAAAGTACACCAGCAGTTTCAGATGCATATTGTTCCTCAGAATTGCTGCTTGACACTTCTGATTTATCATTTGATGACAGGGTTTCATCCTCATCTTCAGACTCCTCTTCATCAGGATAATCATTCCAGGGATTATGTTCAGCTGAAAAAAAAAAAACATTTCTAACAAAAGAGTACTTGAATAACAAATGATACTAAAAAGGGTGGAAGGGCAAGAGAAATGACCATTGGAATCATCAGTTTCGTAGTCTGAATGATCAGGGCCATCGTAGTAGTCATCATTTTCATCAACTTGTACCCTAAAACGACCATATCAACTATTTTAGTAAGAAATAAAAGGAAAAGATACCATCTGAAGAAAAATTATTTGCTGTATGAATCCTTACAATGGGAAAGGGCTAACAATATCCTCATCAGTGTTGGTATCATTCTTAACAGTATAATAGTCGTAAACATAACCATCTGAAGATGCTGCACAGCAGTTAGCATCAACTTCAATAAATTCACAGTAAACATGAAAATAGACAGCAAGCTCCACTGCCTATTTGGCAAAATTCACAGTAGTGACCCTTCCATGGACTCGGGAAGGAAAGCACTCAAAATTCTTTGTTAGGAATGAATCCAGAACTCTAGCTTAGTACCTTGGTAAAAGCATGGATGAAATGAATGAGCCAGAATTTCTTAGCAAGTGGAGGGGAAGGGGGGAGAAAGGAAGAAGAGGGGGGGGGGGGGGGGTTGGGGCAAATCATGAGATCAAATTTGAAAACAAGTCACTGGGAAAGGGAAGAAGCAATACAGACCTTGTTTTGACATATAATTATGAATCTCTGACTCAATTTCTTCAGCAGCACTTGGCATGACTTCTCGTAAAAGAGGTAAATATTGGGACATCATCTTGTGATCTTCAAGCTCGGTAGTTCTGCATTGACATCATAAAACCAGCTCTTTTTCAGTAGTGAAGAAAAAACACAAGTGACAGTGACTTAAGAAGCTAGCATGTAATTACAATAACACTTACTCCTCTTGCACTTCTTGGCTCTTTTCTTCAGTATCAACACGAATAACATCATATAGTCGACACATCCCATTCAGTTCTTCATCCTGCATTAGTTTCCTCTGTTCTTTTCTGCTTTTCCATATTTGTTCAAACCGGGCATTTTTGGCCAAATCCTAAAGGAGGAAAGAGCAAGATAAGTTAAATCTTAAATAGCCTTGAAAGGTTAAACAGGAGAAAAGACAAGTGAATCTACCATACAAGAAACCACTGTTAAGATATTCAAAACCCACTTAAAAACATAAGGTCAATAGCATGAATGAAGTTTGCTAATATTGTCCGAACGAAAAGAACAAGAATGACACCTCCGGAACAAGCTTCAAAACCCAATATGTGTCACCAAATTCAATCACGAACACAAACTTCTAGAATACAATATATAATAGCAAATCAGATATGGAATTTTTAACTACAGATGCTGAGTTAAAAAGATTAGAAGATTTGTTTGATAGTGGGCATCAAAGTTTATGGCCTCACTATCATATACTAGGAAATGTTCAAATTATTCACAAAGGTGATTAACAGAAGAAAATCTTCATCAATTTTTCCCCACACAAACTTCCTCATTTTTTCTCCTAGTCAATCAAAATATATCAGCTAAAAGTCGATAAGATATTCCACTTGCTTATTTTTCATCAGATAGATAAGCAAATGTCATGTAAACTGTTCCTATAAATAGTTTTGTGTTCTTGTACAATATCAGATCTATTCAATTATAGTCATCCTTCCTTTGGTATTCAATTTTTCCTGAATGTTGGACTCAAACAGCATTTAAGAACGTAGTTTTGTGCTGACAACCAAATAACACTCTAAACCACCTTTTGATTCTAACATTCAGAAAAAATAGTACGATTGCTGGAGGGAAGTGACATGTATCCCGTGGAATTTTTGGAGGTACGCACAAGCTGGACACCACATTTATTTTTTTAAAAAAAGAATGTAATTTATGTATCATCTCTTTTTTTCTTTTTTTTATTATCAGTAACAATAATAATAACATTTCTCTTATTAGCACACCAAGCCACTTCAAGTAATTCTGTTTCATTCCTACATGACTGCTTCTCCATCAACATAATGACTTACCTCGCCATAAATAAATACAAAAGATAAAAAGGAAACAAGCTTTACATAAATAAAACATAGAATAGCAAGTTACATACTATGTGGAAAAAATGTTATTAGCCAGTACAAAAGGATTCCATCCATGAGATGTACCAACTTTAAACAACTCCACATAACTGAAAGTAATGTATAACCATCTTCTCTGTAACAGTAACAGTGAAATATTGAATTACTATAAAAGAACATCTAAAGGTATAGAACTTTGGTAATACCTCTTGCTTTTGCTTTGCCTTCGCAAGTAGCTGATCTTGTTTCTGCACATATCACATTTCACATTAAGTGCACGCATTCATCAATTATAATTGCTGAACTCTGGTTGATGCAGACTTCTAATATATTTCTGCCCATGTCTGTAAGTAAATCAAGAAAGAGCTTACCTTTTCTGTCCTAAAACTTCGCCTAATCTCAGATTTCTCTTTGACTTCTGAAGAATCTGCTGGAGCCGACTGATAAAATGCAGCCATTAGAAAACTCATTGTAGCTACTATCAGGGTGAGAGTAGTTAAATAATTGCATGAGCAACTGAGAAATCCTACTAACGGTATGGCTCAAAATGCAAGTGCTACAAAATTCTCACACTTCAAGGGTACAAGTACAACAACGTACCCAGTAAAGTCCCATAAGTGGGGTCAGAGGAGGGTAGGATGTACCCAAACCTTACCCCTACCTTTGGGATATAGAGAAGTTTTTTCCTATAGACCCTTGGTTCAAAAAAAGTGAAATCAAAGCATGATTGAAAAGAAAATAACTACAGCGAATTAGCAAGACGAACAATGCAAAAGAAGCAACAAGTAGTTGCAAATAGGATGTGTAATGAGAAAGTTAAAAATGTAGAATGTATAACACTAACCACAAAAGACTTCACGATATCAACAGTGACCTCTGAGCCAGTTACTGTCTCCACATGTTGCACAAGTACCTTTCTGCTCTTCAATTCCTCTACTGAAACATTAGGACATAACAGCAACAAAATCAAAAAATAAAAAGACCTGGAGTGTTACAATCTTACAACTGCATTTGTTGTCTCTTCAACTACAATAATTAGTCATCCACAAAATAAGCAATTGCTCATTTCATATACGTTAATAATAACATCCAATGAGTTATACCTCCGCCAACCAGCTTTGTTTACAGCTTCTTCTTTTTTTGAGTAAAGCTTTGTCTACAACTTCTACCAAACATTTTTAATACATTTGAGAATTAATGGTCAAAACGCACCTAAAGTAAATGATTTTCTGAATTTCATAACTCAACTATCATGTGTGCAAGTTTCATGGCTGAATTATCACCATCAAAGCACACCTCAAATACTCATTGTTCCCTTTTTCATCCTGAAATATCACCATCATTCAGGCAAGCAGAAGGAACAGTTGATAGTTGAGTTAAATTTTAGTAAATAGTTGGTGATAATTTTGACATGTGATAATTCAGGTATGAAAATTGAAAACCACGATACTTTAGGTGCATGCATTTTTACCCTTCAACCTGCTTTATAAGTAGCTTTTAGATATGTAAACTCAAAAACTGTCCGAACTCTCATACTAAAAATTAGGAAGTGTTAACCATCAAATTTAACAAACCTCTACTTGAAGATTCATCGATTGAAAGCTTCGCAAAGTCAAGCAATGGTCGTTTGACTGGCCTCTCATTGATTTCAAGCCCTGACAGTGCATAACAGTTGGAATAATTGAAAATGTAAGCTTCAGATAAACCGAAAATACCAAAAGTTTCTGTGAAAAACCCTAAAACTTACAGAAAGCGTCAAGTCGAGACTGGAAAGCTTTTCTCTTAACCCTAACAATGACGAGCTTGTCTTCCTTCTCGGGGACAGAAGAACTCTCGGCGACTGCAGCCATGCCGGGAAGCGAATCAGCGGCGGTGTTTCGCCTGCTACTTCGACTAAAATATTGGGATTCCGAGTACTTTTTATATTTTATTATGAAGCTGGTGGCAAAATTTTAGGGAAATGGGCAGAAATAAGGGTTAAATTAACTCGTCCCAATCAAATTTTTTTTAAGAATTTGAAAGAATTTTAGTACAACAATAATAAATATTGTGTTTTATTATTAGTTTAAATAATATTTATTTTGACATTATTTAAATTATATTATATTGCATTATTTAAATTTATTTTTAGATAATTATAAAAAGATTTTTTGTGTGTAAGGACTAATGTGATGTGATTGTATCCTTAACTTTATATTTTATTATTATTTTATCTTTACTTATTACTTAAAATTTTATTATATCATTTATGCTAAAATAATAAAATTTATTATATCATTTATGCTAATAAGTAGCTCCATACGTACCCTACAATTTATTTTAAATTTATCATTTAAATTATATATATGCGACAATAAATAACGACAAATAGAACAAGAAGATACAACACGATACATTATGAAATGATACATAATAATCATCCAAACAAAGTGTAAATGGATTTGAAGAGATTAAAATATCTACAATTTTTATCATTATCTTATGAAAATAGAGATTGTTTTGAAAATAGAGATTAAAATATATATGCGACATTAAATAACGACAAATAAAACGATAAGATACAACACGATACATTATGAAATGATACATAATAATCATCCAAAAAAAGTGTAAATGGGATTTGAAGAGATTAAAATATCTACAATTTTTATCATTATCTTATGAAAATAGAGATTGTTTTGAAAATAACTCGATCCAAGCGCATCAAACCAAAATTATTAAAAAAAAGTATAATAATCAATAAAAAAATAGTATCTACAAGGAAAATATAATAACAATAATAAAATAATAAGATAAACAAAAACACAATAAATAACATGGCAAGAACTAGAATTTTAGTCTTATTTTTTGTGAAATTTTTGTTCCTTTACTGTATGCCATACCTTTGCTTGAAGAATCAGAGATCGAGAGCTTAGCAAAATCAAGCAATGGTCGTTTGAGTCGCCTTTCATTGATTACCTCTGTCGATGCATGATAACTTGACGAAATATGGTTAATTGTTAATCGTTATGTAAAGGAAAGATATTGATTGAGAGTCATGAAATAATATTAAATTATTTTTATATTAGAATTGTTGAACTAAATAATATTTATATCGAGATAAATTATCATCACTATCAATTATCATCACCTACCATTCATAATCAACATCAAATCCAATTAGAGTCGCCAAAATCAATCATAATATCATTAAATATCATTTACAATCATCATCATCAATCATTATTACATTTACGAATCACTATTAACAATTACCACAGTTAGTCACCATTATATATTACTACCCTCCTCAGTTATTGGTATCACTCTGCCAACCAATTCTGTCACCAATAAACGATAGTTAATTACTACTATCAACCACCAACTATACAACAATAACAACAACAACAACATACCCAGTATAATTCCACAAGTGGGGTCTGGGGAGGGTAGAATGTACATAGACCTTACCACTACCATAGAAGTAGAGAGGCTATTTCCTAGACACCCTCGTCACAAAACTCGTAAGTAAGAACAAACTAGATATGACAAAAAGGGGAAGGGAACAGAAAAATAACAACTAATAATGACAATATATAAATAAGGTAAACTAACACAAAATATAATAGGTAATACGAATACATAGCAAAACCCCTAGTCCTACCATTAACCTGCTGCTCTAATTCGCGACCACCAACTATAATCAGTCAATATTATCCCAAAGTGATACTCGCAATCACCACTATTGGATATTACCATTACCAAATTTATGCGTGATTTTAATCTTCATGAAATACTTTAATCTTAATTAAAAAAGTGAGGACTAAGTCATATTCCACCAATCGAATGATATTCCTGTTTCAATCTTTTTCCGATTCTCCTAACGCAATTTTTGTGCTCTTTGGATGCTAAGGAAAATATATTCACACTTCTCCCTTTCAGTTTATGAGTATTTCAACTTTCAATCAATTTGTGTCAAATTGTCACATTTCTTTATCTTGATTTCTTCAGTTCATTTAGCTGGTGGATGGAAACCACCACCACGCCGGACGAATGGCCGCCGGACGGGCAATTCCCATTTGATCTTTTTGTATCGAAGAAGTATAAGTCTTTTTGGGATGTTGGCAATATCCAGTTTACCGATGCTGTTGGCAACTTGTTCTTCAGAGTTGACCGTCGGAATCCATCAGCTCAAACCCACCACCAGAAACTAATTCTTGATGCATCGGACAATACCCTAATTCGATTAGCTCGATTAGTCGTAAGTTTTCTCCTGTTGCTGCCTCTAATTTGTTGAACCTTTGCACTAAACTTGAAAACCTTAAGTTTATAGTCAGAAACTGCTTCTTTATGCATCTGATAAATTTCTCATTTGTATAGTTCCATTGTCGTTGATGTTTAGCTGTTACATTAGGAAGGAAGAACAACTGGTAAAAGGAAGCTCATTTCTGTGTGCAAATGGAAATTGAGAGTTTTAACTTTAATGGTGCTTGTTATTGGCCCTATTAGAAGCTAATCAAGTCATCAGGAATTAATTTTACTGGGGATTATGCAACAGCGCAATAAGTTATTCCATTTGTTGTTTGTCAAGTTTTTTGGATGGGCACATGAATCTGGATGAGCCAAGGCTCTTTCGGAAACAACTTCTCTACTTCCATGAGGATGAGGTAGTGTATACTCTAACTTTCCCATACCCCACCTGTGGGATTACACTGGGTATGTTCTTGTTGTTAGTGGTCAGCCAGGACTGCTAAAGATCAGTTACTATTATCATTTTTCAGCTAATAGAAAAAATCCATGTGAGTTAGAACCCCAATTGTGCTCACAAGTTGGGAAATAGGGGGAGTATGAGCCGGCCTGGCCAGGGCCCTCTACTTTGTTCTTACTTAAATACCAGTCTTCATATAGTGACATGTTTGAACTTAAGACGTGTGCCTAAACCACACTCCAAGGTTGCATCCTTATCACTGAAACAAAGCTTTGGAGGCAACTGATGACCAGTTACTGTCCATTCTAAGCTGACCAAGTTCAGTACTGATGGATCTTTCCTCAAAGCAAATACTACAACTGCATCTTTTAGGGGTTGATATTTTATTGTTGACACTAGTCCCTTTTTTGAGTGGATGACTTAACAATTCAGAGATGTCCAGGCCTCTATGGACACTTTCTCTCGAGAGGTGTTTGAAGAGGTCATTTGAGATATAATTGTATTGAAAGACGGATCTTAGGGTTTAAAGTTTGTGGGTTCTTATAGAGACCTCACGTCAACATATATAATAATAATTGGGTTCATAGACAAATATTTATAGGTATTCAGGGAATTTCTTTACAGCTAAGGGGAGTCCTGTAGCAGCGTTAAAGTTGTTTCAATGTGACATATATGTATAGGTCATGGATTCGAGCCGTGAAAGCAGTCACTAATGCTTGTATTAGGGTAGGCTGTCTAAATTACACTCCTTGGCGTGCGGCCCTTCTCCGGACCATGCCTTAATGAAGGATGTTTTATGCACCAGACTGCCTTTTTTCTATATACAGAATGTAAGCAAAACTACTGGGTTCACATAAACCCATAACATACACTGGATATGCCTCTGATTGTATTTGGTAAATGGCGATCTGCATGAGAGTTCCTTGTAGAAAATAATATACATCAGATTATAAGAAGGTTAAAGCGAAAGAAAGCTACGCAAATTATACTTCCAATCTTGACACAATGCAGTTTATAAACTAGACTTGGGAGGATTATGTGGGCACCTTCTTTTGTGATAAGAATGTAGAATGTATATCTTTTGCTATAAAATAATATTAATGCATTGACATCATCTTTTAAAATGATCAAGGAAAAGGTTTGTATGCTTGTTTATCTTCTTAATTTCTTAGTACTTTGAATCTAATATGTCGTGTGATGCTATTTCTTTCCTGTCTTGTAGAAAGGATCATGGCAAGGCTTTATGGTAATTGATAATGAAGAGAAGGAGTTGATGTTCAGTGTGAATAGGACGCTAAATACATTTAGTAAACTAGAGTTTGACATATTCCTTGGTGATGGACATGGTGAAGGTGCAGAGGCTGATCTTAAGATGAAAGGTTCCGCCTTTAAGAGATCCTGCACCATCTACAAAGGCAATTCCATAGTAGCTGAGGTATTATTATAGTATATAGCAAGTTAAATAGTCAAGGTAGAGTTAACCGGAACCTATGTTAGTGGAATGTAGTAGGGACTCAATAGATAAGTCGAGTGGGCACAAGTTTATCCTGACACCATATTACAAAAGAAACAAAGAACAAATGAAACTCGTAGTTTTAGGAAAGAAAAATCACTACGATTCTCTGCCTTCGATGGGCTGGAGATGAATTCGTTTACACATCCTTCTGCTGCAACCAACATGAGCTCCATTAGGAATCTTTCACGCGGGATACAACTATTTCAATGTGTTTTCTCTAGTTTGGAAGAATATATTTATACTAGAAAAAAGACTTCCGCTGAAAGACTTCCCCTCCTATTGAAAGGCTCTCAGTCCCCTGATGCCATTCGTTTGTCCTACATAAACATCTATTTTCTCCCAAATTCATCCGGGAAAAGTGTAAACGGATTCACATTGTGCATCATATATCATAATCTGGATTATCAAAGAAATATCCAAGGTTGAGACTGTAGAAATATAGCATGAAACTTACTTCCCTGTTTTTAATTTACTTCCTGGATTTCGTATTTTAGTATAGACTCTACATTAGGCAGTACAATTGATAAAAAGATCTAGTTATTGGTCGTCATATACATGACAGTGAATTACATTTCCTTGAGTTGTATTTGAAAGTGTACGTTTTGATTGAAATCTTTAGAAATATACACACTTTGCCTTCTCGACTCTAGCTTTTTTGTTCTTGAGGTCTGCAGGATAGCGTTCACATTAACTTTATTGTGTGCTTAAATGCAGACTAGTCTTATGTACACGCTTGGATTCAGGAAGCATTTCATTCCAAGGAACAGATTTCGAGTAACCATATTTCCGGGTTTTGCTGAGCTTAGTCTGGTCGTGGCTTTGATTGTAATCTTCTTTGACAAACGAAAATTTTGGGTATAAAAGAGGTTCAACCTCTCAACAAAATGAATGGCAGTGTGAAGATGATAATTAAATCCATTATTCCTTTTTATTTCAATGTTTCAAATTTCATTTTAGTTTCATCTGACAATGTTTCATTTTATTTTTTCCTACATAAAATTTCAAAAGATAGAACAAACAATTTGCTTAGATAATAAGAGACACTATTGTGAGAGTGTCATCTTTGCAGGGTTAATCTAAAAGCAGTTACCACATTATTGAATACATATATCAAGGTCAGAAAAACAAGCAAAAGAAGATGGAAAGAACAATAGCCCAGTATAATGTTATATATATGAATCTGTGATGATGTTCTGGATAAGCATACAAACATAGGCAACATATACCTAAACTAGCCTAGAGTAGAGAGCAAAAATTCAAGACGTAAACCTCACTGTTTTCTCTATTGTGTTGGTCAAGAAAGCAACCAGATTATCAATGCTGAGAATGACCAGATCCACAGAGCATTAACAGATGCAATAATTTTCCTGTTAAAATCTCAATGTTATCTGTTGAAGTTCGATTCTTCGTGGTTCATCTCATGAAAGGCGCTAGCCATCTCATTTCTGTGCCATTTCCATTTGATAGATAATAGATTTTCTTCCAGTTTTGCTCTGTAAATGCCTCACGCTGAATGAGTCGTTGTCTGCCAAAATGAGAAAATCACACAAGGAGAGTTAGTACTAAACAGTGTGTTCTGTGGCCACATAACATACGATAGCTTTATGAAGCACACCTTCAACTAAGTTCTAAATCTTAGTACCCCTATGTTCCTTCCCTTGGCATTCCGTAGTTCTATTTCTTTAGTCTTTTCCTTAGAAATGATTCAGACTGTTATTTAACAGACCATTCCATGGTTCTTCTTCTTCCTTGGTTATGTTACCCTTTTGATGAATCAATTTTTCATTCCTTTTCCTTCTTTATTAGGGATAATTCAATTGTTCACTTCCTTTCCCATTTTTTAAAAATTCAAAGGTTCTTTTTTCTTTACCCTGTTCGATCGCAGGTTTTATTCCCTTCAGTATTTATGTGGCGAGTGAATGGTGACAAAAGAATCATCAACTCTTTCTTAGGTTTAACAAGGTATAAGCATACCTCAGGTAGTAATGACAAACGGATGCGGCTTCATCCAGAGTGTATCGTGGAAGATTGATGCGAGCATCTGCAGGAACAACTGGTAAGTCTCTACGCAGCTTCCCTACAGCAGTTGAATGCGAGAAAGCACCCACCATCATATTGTCATGAATCATGGACCTAAATGCATTAACCTGCGTATGATGGGGACTATACAAGTGACTACACTTAAACAAGCAAGCTACAGTAAGAAGATAATTCTAACAAAATGTGACAATTCATCAAGATTTTTCACAGCCATGGCAAACAAAAATCAGATGAATACTACCTCAAAGCATTCTCAAAGAGGTGGATATGATCTGTAGTTCTGAAGAGAAGGTAGTCTTGGTTTCTTGGGACAAGGTTTGCTAACCTAAGAGGCAAGGGGGTCTGAATATCAAAGGCAGCAGAGACTGGAATATCACCTCAGAGGGACAATTTAGAAGGCCAGCATACAGGCTAGCGTATTTATACTAAACACAATGTCTTGTTGTCTAGAAATCAAATGAATTACTTGCCAAGAAAATAAAGGCAGGATAAATGTGTAAATAATCAATGAAGCAATATTCTCTAACACTTGAAGAACAGCTTACAGTTGCAAGTTCTCTAGCATGAATAGGCCGGCAAGAACGAACAGTCACAGGCTCCTCATACTCGCTGAAAGTGAACCAATTGTTGTACTGTCCATGAGCAAAAGAAAAACCAGGAGAAGGCAATATGTGATCAATATCAATAAAAACGAAACTAACCCTATCATGGGAACGATTCAAAGGACAGAAAATAGAGGCAAAGTCACAGTGAAGAGTATTTTTCTCACTTGATCAACTGCAATAAGAACAGGCACGTCTTTCACAAGGGATAATTCTTCCCTCAAACGAACTACCACCCCAACAGAAGCATGAGTGGAATTAAGCCCGACCTGAACCAGGTCAAGCAGAGTATAATCTTCTGGTATTTGTACAACATCAGCACCTTTCATCCATCCAACACCAGCTCCCTCTCCCAGTGGAATACATTCAAAAATTTTGCAGGGTAACTTTTGGAGGAGATCCTTATTATACTTCAAGAAATCCTGAATAGAGAGAGAAATTATCCCGAAGTTTAATGCTTAGACTTGTAAGCTAATTTGGTCAATAAAGGATATTACTTCTCCAGAAACAACTAGCACAAAATACTGTATGAAAAAAGAAGACGATAAATATATGGACAATATCAGGAGTTTGATATCAATCTTATTTTGTTTAAATAAAGAAATTACACTAGACCTGCACATGTTTATGGAATAAGATTAAAATGAAAGATATTCTTAACACAAACAAAGTCAAACACTATATGGAGGAGATAGAGCAATAGTGAAATCATGGAAAAAACATGCAGAAATAGTGATCCATATTTGCTGCATGACTTTGAAGAACAACTTCATATTCTTTTTTCTAAAGCAGCAAATCCAGATCCACTGAGTATGCATAGCAGTGCCAAGATAAACAATTTCCAAATATATCCTACTAGCACATCCTTTTCTCACTTCCATGTGGGCTAAAACTGTTTCTACGTTAAATAACATATATATTTGAAACGATGAGTGAGGAGAAGTTGGAATAGTTACCGAAGTATTGAAAATGTATGGCAATATTATTTACCACATCAAATTAATATAGTCAAACTATGTCTCATTCATATCTTAGAAAAAATACAGCTTTCTTGCCTGGAGAATATTTGCTGCTTGGACAGGAGTATCCCATAATCCTGTTTTAGGATTTTTATAGAAAAAGCCTCCATGAGTCCATTCTCGGCCTTTAGGAACATACATAACTAACCAACCTTCATCACGCGCCCAATGAACAAGCATTGCAAGGGCAATACTCTTTCCACAACTTACAGGCCCGTCTAATACGACTTGCTTTCGAGTTTTGAGACCTGCAAGTTGAGGAACATCATCAATCATTTCTCCTAATCATGAGTTACAATATAATCAGCCCATAGACAACTGACTTCTTCAAAAACCAAATGAAGTGGACCACATAGCAGGGTACTTCAATAATTTTTTCTTAAGATAAATAAGTATAAAGCTGGTCACTTAAAATTAAGTAATTTCTGTACTCAACTATAAGTTAAGATAAAAAATCCACTTTCAGTGTATCCCTGCATACACTTGACATTCGGGAATTTCACTCAAGGGAAAGGAAAATATGTCCCAAGGACTAGGAAAAGACTAGAGAAATAAGAAAAGAAGAAAATCATGAGGTTTCAGGTTTGACTCCCAGCAATGTCAAAAAAGAAGGAAAACAAACAAACAACAAACTAGGTGACTATTCCCATATGCCCAAGCCTTGGTGGGCAAAGTTTCGTGATGCCTATTAGCTGGTGGGAGGTAGCAGATACCAGTGGAATTAGTCGAATTAGTCTATCTGAGTGCAAGCTAGCCCTGACACCACCATCATTAAAAAAACGTGAAGCTAATGTGTATAGTTTAATAGGAAAATAGTAAAATCTACTAACTGCAAGGGCGACTTTGTTTTGCAAAATGACCCATGAGTCCCCTGGAAAAGACTCAGCTTTAGCTCTGAGATGACAAATCAAGTAAGTTTTGGTGCTTCCACGAGCAGCAAAAGAAGGGCAATAGTGGCAGCTTTAGTTATAGACCGATGCAGATATTTAGGAGGAGAGAAAGAGAAGGAAGGGCAAGTCTGGTGCATTAAAGCTCCCGCTATGCACAGGGCTCGAGAAAGGGCCCGACCACAAGGGTCTATTGTACACAGTCTTACTTTGCATTTCCTACTCGTCGTTTCCTCTTTTCCAAATTTAAGTACATTGACTCTTCCACTCATACTTAAGAAAAGGAAAAGGATCTAATTTGAAAAATGAGGAAAGATTCTTGGTAGATGAGCAACACGTAGTTTGTGCGTTAAGCACACATCATGCGTTTGAACTCTACAGCCAAGAAAAGCATGGTATATTAAATAGAGAAGGATAGAGTGGTAGGTCCATTATCCACCGAGTTTTGAACCATGTGCCACTAACATTCTGGGATTTCCCAGTTATAAAAAATGGTTCTTGGTAGATCAAGTCATTAAACAATCTTCCCCACTAATGCAAATCGTTTAAAAGTCTTTAAATTGAATTTTCCCATCCTACTGCAATCATCTGATGCTGATTTCTTGAGGAATTCCCATCCTATAAAACCAGGTTAGTCTCTTCAGTCAGTTCCTCAAACTAGTTCAATATGACCTTCTGCTGAACGCTTATTACTGATAATAAATCAACAAACTTGAAGAAACTAATTTGCATTAGTCGATCAATTATGCCTGATGCCAAACAAGTCGGGGCCAGCTACATGAATCATATGTAACCATCTGGTCAAATATTAAGTATTCAAGGCAAACTAAGGGTTCTATCAAAGTAGAAGCCATGCTCCACTAAACCACATTTCACATTAGTACTCCTGACAAATACAACTATCCTCAATTATAATTCATGATAGATAATAAGACAGAGAACGGATCCTTAAACATATGCAGCACCAAAAAGACAAAGAACACACCTTCAGTATTAGATTGCAAAGTAGGATCAACAACCCTTCTAAAATTATCTCGAAGATCCAGAAAACTCTGGCGTATTAGCAATGCATCTCTCATAGAATCACCAAATTCCTTAAGCATCCCCATTGGTAATCCCTCCGGAAAAACTCTCTCCAGCTCTTCCCTCCTAAGACAACAATTTCATGAGTACATAGAAAAACCAGCTCAGCAACAAAGTAAACTCCAAATCTTTAATTACACGTGTAAGACTTATCAATATACCCACTAAAGCTTTGTTACAATTTGTACAGGTTTAGTATAAGCACATTTCTCACTCCAATATATCTAGTTTTGAGCCAATAAAGTGGGTACATGTCTGAACAGAGAAAGATGTACCTGAATTTCATGTAAGTACACGTATCTTTTTTGGTAAGCTCAGAAATAGAAGTTGCGGAAGTGAATAGTGGACGACCATCTGGACCAATATCCAGGGATTTATCCTTCTCGTCTTCTTTGAGAGCGCGTGCACGAAGATCCTTATCGGGCGTTTCAGCAGCTTTGGCTCCTGCAGCAGCAGTGTCGTGTTTGATGTCGGGTCTCAAGTTGGGTCTCTTCTGGTGTATGCTCGTGGCAAAGGTTCTGGAAGAAGAAGAGTTAGAATGTGCTAATATTGCTGCCGGAATACGGATTTCTCCGGTGGTAGAGTGGGATTTCGATGCCGTAGCGGCTGATCGGAGTATTGACCGGAGCATTTCTTCAGGGTTTTGGAGCTCAAGGGTTTTAGCCGGCGAATACTTCAGTAGTGTTGATGCATTTGATGAGATTGGGAAATTTGAAAAATCAATGAGGGTATTTTTGTCCTAACAAAAAAGTGTGTGTGAGCCCAAATAATGAGTCCATTTAGATACACTGGCTATTTGCACCTGTGTACCCTTTTAAGGCCACTCCCGTTGGTTTAGTGGCTAAAAGTTGTAAAGTGATACTCTCCAAAATTTCACCAAGTTGAATGATTATTTTTAGAAAAATAACGTACATAAGCAAATATATATTATTTTTGTTGTCTCATTTTAATTGAATTTATAAAGTAATATATACATATTAAGAAATACATTTAAAGATAAAATTTACATTATATTTTTCACTATTACCCTTTGTAAAATCATAAATATATAATGTAATTTATGTCTTAAAAAATATAAAAATTCAATAAATGAAAGAGCAAATATGAAAAAAGCTTCAAATATTCACCTTGAACTTTAAACAATTCAAATATTTTGAACTTGAAAAAAGCCTAAAAAATTCAAATAATATGAGGCGGAGGGAGTAGTTAATTAGTTAAAATTGTTATAATGTAAATTAATTATGACTCAAAGTAAGCATTAGCTGTAATTACAGTTTGTATTTTGTATAATTTGCACGATTTATACAAACGTTGCGCGTGATTATACAAAATTTGTACGCGAATCAAATTTTAAGGTGAAATACACAAAAAATTGTCAATTGTATATCGAATTATACAAGTGCTATCTATGAATTGTATAGAGAAATATACAAACGCTAAACAAAAAATTTTGAATAGTATAATGAATTATATAAACGTATACAAATACCGCTCAAATTATACAAACAATGTTATAACTATAGTTATGAAATTTAACTACCTAAACTATAAATATAAAGCACAAACAATTAAAATATTTTTGATTGGCTATATGAGATAATTATTTTGGTTAATCAACAAAATGTTGCACATGTATTGCATGGGGATGAAGCACCCCTCTTTTGGGCCTTGACCACATCTTTATATGGGCCGATTGTCAATTTAAGCCCACCACTCGGTCCAGACCAATTAAACCCATAACCCATTTTGGTCGTTCGCCTTTCTTGTAGCTCCAATCTCTTCCAATTTTGTCGTGCACATTCAGAGAAATCACAGAGAAGAGCAAGTGATATACAGATAGAGAAAACACAAGTACTCGGTAGTGATGCTTACAGGAGACATACCACCAAATCAAACTATTTACATTAAGAACTTAAATGAGAAGGTCAAGAAAGAAGGTAACTTTTTTCCTCGTTTCAAGATCTAAGCTAGGGTTTTAGCACAAATTCGAATCAGGAATAGTTAATGGTGCAAAATTTCAGCTGTTTTAAAATTTTTCTTACACTTATTCATTGTTGGGTTGTTGTAAATGGCAGCAGAATACCTATCGTGTAGTGAGTTTGAGAATAGGACTTTTAGAGAAGTCATAATGGAAGGGTATCTAGAATATGTATGTTTACACAGTGCAAGTGGCTTGAAAGCATAGGTTGTTTTCCAAGAATGTCGGTCAATTATGTAAGCCATGTACCTGGAAGGAACTTATTAAAGAGAAGAGGTTCCTGCTTTTGGTTGAGCTGAGCTGGAGTTTGAGCAAAGCAAAGGTCTAGTGGTGATTCTTCCCAGTACCATTCATTAACTCTGTCAAAAGAATACTAATCCTATCGTGGTGAATTCCATTCTGCGAAGTTGGTGTTAACTGAACCTAGTATGCTAGGGATGCGATAAATGTGAGGTTTCTAGAAGTCCTATTTGCTTTAAGAGATAAACTTTGTGCAGTGTTGGAATAGAATGTTCCGAGTTGGACAGATTCAGTAGCAGGCACCACTTAATTTGGGGATTGAGCAGGGAAAATACTCTTTGATGTTCATCAAGCTTTATGGTGATCATTTCCTTCTTATTTATGTGCATTTTTGCCTCAATGCCTCTGTTATAATCTTTGATTGAGGGTTAAACTTGGCACGAAAAGACGTATTTATCAAGGAGAAAGATTCAAGATTTGCCCTGTTAGTGTTCTGTTAATGGAACTTATAACTCTCATGCAACACTGTCTCGAGAAATGTTCTTCTAATAACAACAGAGTCTTGCAATAGGACCCAATTCTTGGGTTGTCTATTTTATTTTGCTTGTTTGTGCTTTCAAATGCTTTTTTTCTGTTTGTTTATGTTGTGCACGGAGTTTGTTTCATGTCCCAGTGATGATGCCATTTTGAACTGTTTCTTTTACTAATTTCTGAAAATGCCAAACATCCTCTGGCTTTGTCTTTGTATATGAGAAATTAATGTGGAATATAATTGTTAACTCTTACGTTTTTTATGGGTTTGGAAACAGCTGTTTGCAGGAGGATTTGTGTATGGCCTTTGTTTTATGCTAATGACTTCTTCTTGTTTTGCAGAGCTAAAGAGGTCTCTTTATTGCTTGTTCTCTCAGTATGGGAGGATTGTGGATATAGTAGCTCTGAAGACTGCCAAACTCAGAGGACAAGCATGGGTTGTGTTTAGTGAAGTAACAGCTGCCAGTAATGCTGTGAGGCAAATGCAAAACTTCCCATTTTACGACAAACCCATGGTGAGAATAATGACAGTTGGGAGATGTTTCCTCTTGTGCATTTTTTCAGTAGTAACATGGCTGTTGTGACTTAACTGTTTCAAATATAACCTGCTTCATTATTTCCTTATTTTCTCTAGCTATATCCTGAAGTATGTGGTGATCCGTAATTATTAGTCTCCTTGAGAGGCATATGCTAACGTTTATGTGATCCTTCATCAATGTATGATGTTTATGTGATTTTCTTCCTTTCAGAAAAAGCTACTACATGTCTATTGTACGGCAGTTCTCTAAATGAATCTTTTCAGCTTGGACTTCCCTGATTTCTTGTTTCATTTTCTGCCCCTAAATCACGTAGTCTTTCAAGATATGGAAACTTATTGCTGATTCAACTCTATGCCTAGAGATTAAAGCATTTCGATTTTTTTCACAAAATACCTTCACTTCATTAAAGAAGTCTACCAAATTTGGGTGGAGGAGCTATTTTACCAAGACTTATAATACAGTATCTGTCAAAAAGGTATGCCAGAATTTTTTACAGAATGTGGTCACTCTAACTACCCTGCTAGGAGCTAAATAGTTCCTTTCGACGTTGTTTCAATGGTGACCCTACTCCAGATTGCATGATGGAGGTGGAGGCCCTTCTCACTAGGCTATCCATCCCTTGTCTGCATTAGTTAAATAAACTTTTTAAAGTGACACCATTATAAGAATCAGATACGTGTATGCTTGTGTTTTGTGTGAAGGGGCATTCTGTTCCAGTTGGAATGTGAAAGTTTGATCTTCTTTGGAGTCTGGACATCTATAAGCTCTACATAGATACCTAATGAAAATGGGGACTAAGCTCCACCACAATCTGCTTAACCTTTAAAACTTAAAGCAAAAGCAGACTCCGGAATTGCGTAATAGGGTGAAGAATATAAGATTAATTCGATATGAGCTGAAGTTCATGAACAATTATTAAAAGCAGAGGGGTTAGATGGAGGTTGTTGAAATAATTATACATAGTAAAAATCTATATCTGTTACTCATTTTGGTCTAATTGTTATCACCATGTGCTTGATTGGGAAGAAGTTTACTCAGTTTTTTGTTATAATAGAAGTCACATATATGCACCCCTCATATTCATTTTAAAAAGAAGGCAAAACCCCTGTGGAATAACTGTATCTGGAAAGCTGTCTCAACTTATTGCTTGGTTTTAATATTCAATTTTAGGAGCATAGCTTAACTATCTCAGTGCTTTGCATATGTTGGGTACAAAAGTGTGTCTTCTACTCTAGAGTTGCATCTCAATAAGATTTATACACTAATACGAGTGCACAATAGGCATTTTTTTAATTTAATCTTCCCTGGAACTAAAAGTTTATATTATATGCTTAAATTGGCTTTCTGTCCAAAAAAATTGGCTCGATGTCAATCATTGTGTATGGAATATAGCAGTAGAACGATATCAGTTACTAAACATTTGATATAATGCAGCGGATACAATATGCTAAATCAAAGTCAGATTGTATTGCTAAAGCAGAGGGGACCTATGACAAGAAAAAGAAACAAGATGAAAAAGGTGAAATCATTCTCTCACCTGCTCCATCTTCTCTTAACTTCTCATTTGTCCCAAAATGCATTTTATGGAAACTCATCTCTGAGAATGTTACAAGTGAATCTTATAGTTCAAGAAGAGAACTCTTTGCTGAAGCAAGAGCATTCAAACAAGCTAAATAGACATTAACTATAATATAATTTCTGTTTACCTTTAAGATGTCGTATATGTGTTGATTTTATCGTATTTACATACTGTCATGTGTTTTTAGTTATTAGTCGCTCCCTTTGTTCCCTTTCCTTTTCTTTTTGTCATATCTTGTTTATTCTGCTTATGGGTTTTTGAGACGAGGATTTCCAGGAAACACCCTCTCTACTTCTATGAGGTAGTGGTAAGGTCCGCATACATTCTATCCCAGACCCCACTTGTGGGATTCCACTGGGTTTGTTGTTGTTTTGTTTAAGATGATTTGCCGCCTTGCTAAATTCTTTTGTTACTATAGTTCAACCGAAGGATTGTAACAAAATAGTACTAGATGCATAATCATTGAAGAACACCTGTCAAATTGCATGTTATCTTGTCGACAATTTCCTCATCACTTTGTGTGCATAATGTTTATGATAGTAGAGAAAGGCTTCAAAACTAAAATCATGGGCTAATGATGAAAAACTCTGTTAGGAGTGTTGGAGTCATCAGCCTGCATGCATTTTGTTTTACCACAATCCTCATAGTTTCCAAAGCCTGAGAGTGTTGCAGTTTTGATGAACCACGCGTATTTGCGTTTGATGCATAATTTTTAAAATGCATTTGTTGGTCATTTGTTGACTTCTAGTTGATCTGGACTAACTTGACATATGAATATGTAGTGGAGAAAAGGAAACGTGCTGAAGAAACTCCGCAAACTGGTGCAGCTAATGGCCTAAGAGCTGACAGTAACGGAGGTCCAGCTGTAAGTTTGTTGTAACTTCATTATTTCTTTCAAAAATTGCTTCTTTTCTTTGGCTTAGTTGTACGAAAACCTTCCTCTCCTCTGCATTACTTTGGGGTCATTATAAAGGCAGTCACACTGTATTTCAATTTAAAAAATACACTTATGACTGCCTTTGTAATGACCCCAAAGTAATGCGTTCATAGTCTGGTTGTACTACCCATAGCTCCGAATAACTAGCATCTTGAATTCATGACGACAACTTTTATGTTACAGTTGATCTCTTTTTGTTCAATATTATTTTCTGAATACGTTCATCATTATCTTCATTAATCGCATATTGTTTACCAACTTTTGCAGGCTGCATCTCGACAAGGAAAGCCAAATGTGCAGGATGTTGCAGAACCAAATAATATTCTCTTTATACAGAATCTGCCCCATGAGACAACAAGTATGATGCTTGAAGTGCTCTTCAAACAGTATCCTGGCTTTAGAGAAGTTCGAATGATTGAAGCGAAGCCAGGTATTGCATTCGTGGAATTTGACGATGATGTCCAGTCTTCAGTCGCCATGCAGGCCCTTCAAGGCTTCAAAATCACCCCCCAAAATCCCATGGCAATCACCTATGCCAAGAAATGAGCAGTCTTATTTCTAGAACAAATTCTGGGATTAGCTGTTCACCCCATAGGTCAGATGAGGAAGATGTAGAAGGCACATGAGCAGGCTTCTTTTAAGCCTGAAAATCTTTTGGGTCTTTGTAGCCAAATTAAAAATGTGTTGCTACTTGTATTGTTTTAAACAATTTGATTTTATGTACTAGTCCTGCTGAATCCTAAGAAAGTAGATGTTTGATTGAATCTGTATGAGTTTAATTGCATTGATATGGTATTTTTCTTGCATCAAGTTAAGTTGATCTATTAACATATTACTTTATCCGCTAGTTATGAAATATTCTGATTATATGCTCTAATTGGTTTAGTTTTTAATTTACATTTTCATATGAGTTAATTGGGGTTTTCACCTTTTTAATACTGTCATTCCAATTCATGTTGATTACAATTCTCTCCTTCTTCTAAAATTAGTGGATCTGATCTACTAGTTTGAATTTGGGGTTTTCATGTTGGGTGTCTTAAGTTTGAAATTTTTTGTCAAGGGATTTGTCTTCGGAATTGAGCGCGTCACATTTGACTTAGTGCGATGTGGTATGTGAACTATCGTATCGGAATGAGGTTTACCTTGTGCGCACGTAGAAGATAATTGGATTCCCCTTCTCAATTAAAAAACTAAAGGTGTATGTACTGTGATTGTAGCGTAATACAACTATACAAAGAAATTTGGTTGTTATGTGTGCTGTTGAATTTCAATGCTTTTTTCATTTTCCACATTTCTTAAAAAGATTAAATAAAATTTCGGTGTCTTATCATCTGACACGGTATTTATACAAGTAATATTTTCATTTATAAGAACTCCCTTATTATTTTATCTTATTTTTCCCTAGTTGACACATTCTAAAGGAAGACTAGTCTTTTGCTTTGCTAAGATCACATCAAATTATTCACTTCCACCAAAGTAGCAACAAAAGAATGTTGCATTCTTTTTCCATTACTGCAGTCTTAGGATTCTTCTGTTATTAGCAACTGTAAAAAGGGAAATAAAAAACAAGATGTCGTTTCGATACCGAAAGAAGTTTTTATTGAGAAATTACGAAGAGTACCTGGCCATGATTTGGCTGAAAAGTTAAAGATGGTATGCATGCAGTGGTGTTCAATTATCTATACTGGGAGCTTTGCCTACTCACACATTGAACAGAGAATAAAATCCTCGTCGTTTTCTCAACTGGAAGCAGTTGTTGTTGCTTTTGCCGTTCAGTTACAATTTCCTCCTTGGAATGGCACGGTAGTTATAATCAAAATGATCATCAATTCGAAGAGTGGAAGACTAAATACTTATTCACAGCTAAAGATGTACTATTAGGCCCGGATTTTCTTCCTTGGATGAGAATGATATGGGTCAATTCTGTGAATGGTTTCATCTGTTTTTGGTCTTATTTTGATCGGGTTCGTTTCCATGTCTTCAATCCTGTCACTAAAGAATATCGAACAACAGCACCACATACTTATCTAGGTAGTGTTTTATTGTCAAATAATGTGTCTATTCAGAATGACTCGATCCTTGCTCTATGTACAAGCAATGGTTTTGCGCCTTTTCTTGATTCTCTTTTAATTCTACTGGTACTTACAGGTCTACGGGATACTCGTATTGCTACTGCTGTGGGCCTGCGAGCTATTGCATGAAAGGGGGCGCTTACCGTATGTGCACCAAAACGATAGCGATTGCAAGTTCCTCATTAGTATAACTTTTGCCTTCACATATGCAACTGTGTGAGTAACAACTTCCTCCGGTTTAGAAATGACATGGCTTTTCTGTCCCTTGCGTATCTTTGCGATTTCAATTCTTTCTGAAAAGGTCAAATATTTACATAATTGATAATTAGTATTTCGATAGCAACAAATAAAGGTGTTGAAAATGTCATATAAGATATTATAGGTATTGCAATTTGCAAAGTAATTCCTTGAACCAAATGGGGATTGACAGTTGATACAAATTGTGCCTCTTTGTGCAATGCATGTTTGCTAAGAGTTTGTGGCTTAGACTAACTAAATGGCTTCATAGACGACCCTACAACGCAAGAGACATTTAGTAGTAATAGGTTTTGTTGCTGTATAAACATTTAGCGGCAATCAAAGTGCTTAAGGCTTACACATGGTGTTAGTTATAAATACTTATTATTGTCACGGTCTCACGGATACTATTCAAACTTTCCTAGGAATTTTGCTGGAGTGAGTTTTTAAATTCTTTTGAGACAGCAAGCTAAGTATGCTTTGCTATGGATTTACCACAAAAGAAGGGACTTTTGTAAAATAATAGAAAAAAGAAGGGGGATGTAGAGAAAATTGGGTAATATGATGATACAATCGGGCAAGACGAAGTGGTTTCGCAAGATAAGGATGCTAATTTTTAGGGAAAGAATTTAAGTTAATGATATGATAAATATTTCTTTTTCCTGTTTCCAAGGAAAAAAACTTCTTTTTTTTTTACCCTTTTATATAGAAAAAAGTTAAAAGGGGTAGTGAAAGTTCATTAGTATCTGAGAAGAGTCCATGTCAAAATTAAAAACTCTACTTTGTAAGTAATAGTTCTAATTCTATTAAAATGATATGTCAATGTGAAGTTTCTAGACAAAATTTTACTGATATATAAGCCATAATATTAACTCAAATAAGTAAATAATTAATAGTAAACTTTTAAAATTGATGACATCAACTTTGAATGTCTTCTAAAGCATAATAATCACTACGGTTTAGACCTATTTATAACTAAATGTAATATGAAATAGTCAATCAGGTGATATCTCAATTTTTTTTAAAGTATTTCTACTAATTCTAAAATGTTTTGGTAGTTTGTATAACAATTGATTTAATTGAAAAAAAATTTAAAATATAATCAATAAGAACTTATTTAAGATATATACATTTGTGGTGTTATATGACATACAATAATTTATATCTATTTATTAGGAATCATTACCAAAAAATTCTATATTGACAATTGAAAAAGATAATTATTATTTATTTTTTAAAAAAATTATAAGGAAAATATATATGTATGTATAATTATTAATTAATTATAAAATCTTTTTTTTAAAGAATGGCTTTAAGTATTAAATTTTATTGAATTGTCATGATATTTATTGGTTTATTAACTTTGATGGTGCATGGTGTGCATGGTGGAACAAATGCACATATATGTTAGCCATTTGTGGGCAAATATTTTGATGTATCAAATGTTATTGGCTATTTGTGGGCAAATATTTTGATGTATCAAATGTTATTGATGTATGGTACCAACAGAGAGTTCGTGGTCTTACATATATACTTATTGTCAAGATTGATGTGCAAGGTATATCTTAGTTATAAACTTTTTTTTTGCTTTTTTATGATCCTCTTTTAGTCGTTTGTTTTGATTCTTTATTTCTTTTATTTTTTTTATGATTCTCTTTTAGTTGCTTGTTTTAATTTTTCTGTTGATGGTTATTTTGAAGCATACAGGTTTGATCTTTATTAGGATTAGGCTCATTTGGAGCAAATCTATCATAACAAAGTTTATTGGGATCAGAACCTCCAAATACATTAGGACAAAGTCAATTGGGACCAGATGGAGCAGGTTAATCAGGAATTGGGCCATTTGGAGTATGTATAACGTAAAGTGTCTAAAAGAATATATCAAAATGTCCTAAATATTAAACTTCTATTATTTCTTTTGCTTGAAAATATTAACAAATTTCTGGATTAAATATAGAATAGACTAGAATAATTTAGTTTAGAAATGTCTAATCATTTTAAGATGCTATTGTGTCTAAAGTTCTTGTGTTTGTTCTTTTGAATTGAATATTTATTTTAGAAAATGTTTGTATATGAACCTAAGACTCCCCATTTAAAATATCTCTTTGACTTAGCACTTCCTATTTCAAATATCTGTTTGATTTAGCAATTTTGCGAGTTCCTCTTTATAATTATTCTATACTTGTTTTTTTAAAAGTCAGAAAATAATTTATTTGTCATGTTGAACATACCAATTTCACTGTAATTCATCTCATTTATCATTTTTGATGGCTTGGAGTTTAAAAACACACACAAGAAAAGTTCAAATAATTATTACTAATATTAATTTAATTTGTTTGAGCAATAGCTTTGACGACTCATTCATAGTCGTAATGAAATTGATTACTTTAAGGTAAGCACCCATCCATTTAAATTTTGAGATTGAAAATTCGAGTCAAAACAAATAAATAATATTATTGATAATCATAGAAGTTACTTGTAGATAGGACATGAGAGACATGCTATTGTTCCATCTCGTCTATGACATTTGCAGTTCTTTCTTTGTTTCCAAACTTACCAATTCGTAAATTAAAAGTGATTAGTTAACATAATTATAGTTTGAATTAATTACGCTCGCGGAAAATATTTAACTGTAATTACAGTTTGAGTTTTCTATAATTTTTGCGATTGTATACCGAAATACAAATACTGTGAATTGTATAGCGAATTATACAATTGTTTGCACAAATTATATAACAAAATATACAGAAGTTATACAAAACTTGTGAATTATATAGTAAATTATACAAATTTATACAATGTTGCGTAAATTATACAAATAATGTTATAATTATAATTACGAAATATAATTATCCAAACTATTGTTATGTAATTTAACTAGACTTTATGTTTGCCATTTATAAAATTTGTTCGGCGGATCTAATTTGCACAAAAACTTTGCCTAATGGGCCTAGTAGTTTGTCTAGTTCTCCTAAAATAATTTAGCACCAGATTTCATTTGTTGCTAATCTAGTCTCTTGTAAATTACAAGGGGGATAGTGTAGTTTATATAACAAGAAGGAGCTCTTTGAAATTATCCCAAAATAAAATTTGAAAAAAAGGACGCGGAAAATACAAAATCCGAAAAGACTATAAATTAGGGCAGTTTGAAATCTGCAGCTCCTCATTTCCTTCTCGTGAAGATGTCAAACGCAGTTTCGCAGCAAATCTCCCTATTCCGATTCCAAGTCGAGAGCCGTAGGTTTGTTTTTGATTAATCAAAATTTCATTCTGATTCAATTCAGTAAAATGCTGAGCATGATTTTTCAGCAGATTGGATGAAGAAACTCTTCGAATTCTCCAGTCCGTTTTAGCTTGGAACGATTTCAAATCTCTGGACGGAGTGGTGTGTGCTTTGAAACAGTTCATGAGACACGAATCTCTATGCATTATTGAGGAAATCACTGGAAAATCTGCAGAGAATAAGCTTCTGATCGTTGATTTTCTAGTTCGTGTTTTTGCTCTCATCCGAGATACTGAGGTATATACTTTCTAGTTTAAGCTTTGACTCTATCGAGTTTAAATTGGTATATTTCACTTTGAGTTAGTTATTTGGAAACAAATTATTTACTAACAGATCGGAAAGAACAGTTGTTTCTAGTAGGATGATGTTGAAGACACTGAAGCGTTTGATGTATTAAACCATGTATTTTGGTGAAATTTGTGATAAATAGAAGTGCTGCTTGAAATTTTGTAGCCTGCTGTGTTCGGTAATTGTATTATCTTCAAAAGATAGATCTCATGGTAAATATTTTTCTGCTAAGGAACTTATGTCCTTGCGTAGTTATAGTGTTCACATGCACTACAATTACACAGATAACTTATATAGCTGTATAAGTGGCTATGTTTAGGTGGTGGTGGTAGGTGGTAATGTGACTAGCGAAAGATGTAAACAATGGCTGCTGCGTGCCGGAGAAATTGGTATTACGCATCTGTGAAGGAAATAAATCCTTCCTTATGTATGTACAGAAACTCTTTTAGTTAAAAGTTTGTGAGAGTGAAGTAATCAGTAGAAGTGATATTTAGGAACACGAGAACCTGACAATTCAATTAAGTGTATGATTGGATAGCTTTCATGGTATATTAGTGCAGATATACCTCGTTCATTTCTTTTATGTGACACAATTTAATTGAGCATGAGGTTACGAGTTAGCTGTAGTTTTCATTAGAATGTTTATGTAATTGTGAAGAATCCATTTGACATTAAATATCACATCATGCTTTAAAGTGTCTTTCTGAAATTTGTGAAAGATCATACGAGATTTATCAGAGTTAAAGTTGTTGATTATTTTGGGAGATCTAAAGTGTAGGCATATCCTATGTTTGAGAAAGCTTTAACAAACCGCACCTGATGATGATGGTATTCTTCTGTTATAATAATTCTGGTTTTGCTTTATTTTTGGTTCCAAACATGTGACTTTTAACAATTGGCTATTCACAGAGTTGTTTGGCGTTGCGATATGAGGCATTGCTTATGAGAGAGCAGAAAGCTACCAGTGATCAGAGGCTTCTTGTTTCATATAGTGAGTGGCTCACTTTTGCTGAGCATTCACTTGAAAGTGGCTTTTGTTCCATTGCAAAGAAGGTAAACTTCCAACAATCTTTGGCACTTCTAAGCATCTTACATGTGCAAATGACCAATGAACAAAATTCTTAGTATATGCTGACCATTTGAAAATTTATGTTCACTTCATAAGATTTTGACCTATGCTACCAGCACATTAAGGTCAGAGTTAATTCTAAAATGATGCTACTTGTTGTACTGTTATATTTCTGTCCATTTGAAAATTTATGCTCACTTCATAAGATTTTGACCTATGCTACCAGCACGTTAAGGTCAGAGTTAATTCTGAAATGATGCTACTGCTTGTACTGTTGTATTTCTATACTCATGTGATCATACCTTGAAGGTTGTTATCATGTCATATTGTGTTCCCTTTTTGGATGTGTTTGTTGATCAATCAGAAGTGAACTTTATAATAGGTTCTACCTCTGTTGGGTTACCTGAATAAGTTTGATCTGACGATGCTATTGTGAAAATAATCACTAAACTTTGTTATCTCTATACCTCTTGTTGGAGAATTTGTTAGATGTTGATTATGGTTCTTTTGCATTCTGAATAAGGATTAGTCTCACTGCTGAAAATCCTTCTAATTAACCTTCTGCTGACCGGGTCCTCTTTGGTCTACTTCAGAAATACAGTATACAGACAATTTGTTATGGGCATATATTTGTAGTGAAAGTTATGCTAGGAGTTAGATCAATCTACCTGTGCAACTATGGCATGGTTAACATCTTGCCGACACCAAGAGCATATGTATTTCACTTGATGCTATCGATTTGGAAGATTTATTTTGAGCATGATACCTTATGGCTTTCATAATTATAGTGAAGTTACAATGTCCTACGCCTTATAGTAAGTGTATCCCAATATCTGCCTCTGACTTGTACTTTTCAGGCATGTGAAAAGGCACTCTTATGTTTTGAGATGAATATCATAGATGACCCTGCAAATGACTTAGTAATTGAAAAAATTAAGAAGCTTAAAGATGTTGCTGTGATCTCAGGGTCTTCAAAATCTGGTATGTTCAAGTATTTCATTAAATACCTCCTTTGTTTCATCATAGTTTATACTTTGCCATTATATGTTCCTAACATGTGAGTGTATTGAATTCAAGAATTTGGTGGAATGACATCAAAGTGTTCCATTAGAGCATGTAACTGGAAGCGGTTTTGAAAGGGAATTTAATAGTTATTCATTACTGTTAAAGCTTTCTTGTGGTACATCAGTTCAGGCACAGGCAGCAGCGTATTTCAAGAGCCAAAATATTCAGAAGAATTCACAAGAATCCTACATTTCTGTGGAAGTTAAAAGTTCAGGAAGCACACTGTTTAGAGATGGAATCAAAAGAAGACACAGACGCCAATTGGATGAATACCGACATTTGAAACTGGATGGAACAGCTGATGGAGCCACGCAAAATATTTTGGTAGGTCATTCTGCCAATTTCATTCCATTCCCTGCCTACTTTCATCATTTGATTACAATTGATAGTGCAGGAATGATTTTTCTCTGAAGTATTACTATTACGGAGTCACCAATATGATCAAAGATCAACTTCCCTTCTTATGGTTAGTATCTCGGAAGGTAATCACTCTTATTAATATACCACGATATAATTGCTATGACATGTTTGAAACCTACAAGAAATTTGGTCTTATATGTATGCCTAAGAAAACAGTCACAAAAATTTTGTTCTGTGGTAAGAACCTCTGGTTTCATCTATTGACTCTTTTTTTTTCTCTAATTGAAGACAGTTTGTTTAATCAAGTGAAAACTCTTCAAAATTTATTTTTTCACCATAATAAGCAACTTTTGGAATTTTTAAATTACTTAGATGAGACAAGGTCAGACTGCTTGCCTCGTCTCTTCTCAACCTTGGTCCTGCAATAGGAACCTAGCATGCTGGTGATAAGCCTTCAATAAAATATGTTTCTTAGGGAATCTGTAATTAAGTCTAAGCAACAAACAATGAGTACATTTGCAGCAAGATATTAGCTTCAGCCCCTCTCCATGCAATCACGTGACTGTGCAGTTTAGTATTTTGTCAATTTTCAGAGCTTCACCAGATTGGATAGGTGTAACTTACTAGTCAAAATTCGGGAGTTGGCTTAGTAAGAAAAATTTTGATTCAAAACAATAGGAATTTGTAATTCCTTATAGAAATCCAATGAAGAGGGCATAAGGCAAAAAAAAACATCTTTCTTGAATTTTACCACTTAACCATTCATAAATTAAAGTATCATGCACGATTTTGAATAAGAAAAATCAAGAGCGGATATAGGGTAATAGATAACGAGTTTAGCCAAACTCAATTGCTTAGCGCAAATCTTGTATGTGTTAAAACACTCGCTAAATTGGGATGAAATTGTTATTAGGGCTGCATATTGATTGGTTCGATTTGATTTTAAAATTTATTGATTACCTATTTGTAAAATCGTTATAAAATCATTAAGATATTGAATTATCGATCATTGGTCATTGTTGGTTCGGTTATTGATTTAACCATTATGATTTGATGCAATCTTCTTTGTTGAAAATTACTTGAAAGCAAAGTGACAAATCAAATAAACCATACACATGAGTTAATGGATTATATTTGCTCAAAAGCAAGCACAGTCATATTGAAAAATAATTGAGTTTGAGACAGTGAAAAATACAAGTATGAAATTATCAAGAACTTTACGTATCAAATGGTAGAAATATAATTATTAATTTTACTATCGAATTATTGGTTAACCCGTTAAAAAAACCCCTAAACTTGTTAAGAACTATAACCTAGTAATACAAAAAATTGTTATTAAAGCTGCTAAACCAATAACTTATTGTTGATAAATCTATAACTTTTTCTTTTGTTTAGGATAACTCATTATCAATAAATTAATAACTATTTTTTGTTAGGGTAATCGATTTTGGTTTGATTTTATAGTTAAAACTTGTTTAAACAAATATCATCACATAAATTGAGACAAAATCTTCTATCACATAAATTGTGACAAAATCCTTACAAATGATAGATTCAAACATATAGTAAATCAAGTGGATGTTGATAAAATTTTAAGTTTAAATCCATAAATTTTAAATCTTAGATCTGTCCTAAGGGAATGATGTGATGAATCCTCTATCGACTGTGACTTTCTCTCGATAAACCTCATTGAAGATTTTAGGATTTCAGGGAATTGATTTTCACCAAAATATTTGTACCCTTTGTTGTTTTGTTCTTTTCTTTTCTTTGCAATATTTTAGTGTTCATCAGTACCCGAAGCCTTGAATTTCCACCATTTTAGAGCCTGACCAAAAGAAAACAACAAAAAAAAGAAGATATTTTTAAATTTAAATAAATAAGAAAACATCCATTTTCCCAATAATCGAATCTTCCATATCACCAAGTGCAATTAATGGATGCATTGAAGCTCGCATGTTTTTTATTTTCTCTAAGACGGTACTGAAGATGTCTGTTTTTCACTCTTATTTTATTCATCACCTTAAAAAATTAATTATGTCATAAAACCCATAAGCAACAAGTGTTTACAAGGTTCTCATCCTGTCGACCACGTCTCTTCTTCCTAGCTTAGAAGCTACTGGTTTGAAAAATTCCAAATTGGAAACTGAAATAGAAGAAAAAATTTGTATTTTATGAGGATGTAGGGGTGGGTGGGTGAGTATGTAGGGGACCCATAACTTATTTTTTTAGTGTTAGAAGAAAAAGTGATTTGGTCACTAGACTAGTTGCACATAGAAAATTGAATATGATAATGAATAGAGTTTTTACTAGTTAGCTGGGAAAAAGAGCTGTTTTCCTCGGAATAGAAGATAATAAGTTTGGAATCATGTGGAAAGCATTAAATGCTCAAGAGTGGGAATCGAAGCTTGGGGTTCTTCAACTCTTATTGTTTATGGTGTATCATTTCAGAAACCTCGTGATACATTTGCTCTAATAACCTCATGATTATTTTATTAAATCATATGTCTACCTTAGTCATATTGCTGAAGAATCTTTTTCATTTTCATCCCAACTTAATTAATGGTGAATATAAATTACTTAATTTTCTGCATGTTACCACTGTGTTCTATTGTATAATATAATTGTACTACTATCATACTATCCGTATTTTTTTACATGTTCATTAACAACAACAACAACAAATCCTATGAAATCTCACAAGTGGAGTTTGGAGAGGGTAAAATGTACGTAGACCTTATCTCTATCTCATAGAGATAGAAAAATTATTTTCCGGAAGATCCTCCACTCAAACATATTAGCCCCAAAAGCATAAAATACAAGATGTGAAAAAATGGCTAGAGCGGAAAGCTATTGATAATTTTATAAAATCCAAAAAAATAGCAAAATAAATGACGAAAATAACAACATAATATATAAAGACCCGACCAATCCTACTAACCTACTATATCATAAAGCGAGACATCAACCTACCCTACTAGCCAACTAACATTCTACTCTAATATGTGAACCCACTTTTTTCTATTTAAGGTCATGCCTTGGTGATATGAAGTTGTGTCATATCTTGTCTAATCATCTTTTATAATAAATACTTTTTCAGTTTATGTCTACCCCCTTCGTGCAACTCTTGAATCCAGCCTCTCATACTTCCTAACCTTTAAAAAGTTTAATTAAGATGATTTTCCTTCATTATTTTACTCTTATTTAAATTTTAAGATAAGATATTACCTCTTTCATTAAATATTTACTCTTTTGAGGCGTGTAGAGTTTTGAAAGAAAAAAATTCTAACACTAAGAACAAAGTGTGAAAAGCTAATGAACTTTGTCTAACTAAGTTGATTATTTTTTTTCAATCTTATATCTTATCGGGGGATGTTATGGAAAATATTAGAATTCGGTGCTACAAATATTGGATTATTCTGTTGTCTTGAGGGTAGAAGTAGAGAAATGTTTATCGGCCAAGGCTGAAGAGTAAAACTGAAGGAAATGTCCAACTTTTAGAACTCTTGGAATATGTGTAATGGAAGATACTAAATTGGACGTAATGCATATAATTAATTAATCTGCCAAAAAGTTTCTAAACCATCCCATTCTTGTTCTTGAAAAGGGTAATTACGTAATATGTCACACCAAATTAATTTGAAATACTTTGGTCAACTGATTGAATGAAAAATTCAACAAATACATTCTTACTTTATTTGATATAAACCCTGGATTTAACGAAGAAAATAAGAGTGCACATACCCTCTCTTTAAATTGGAAAAATGATTCTATCATACAAGATTTTAGTTCAATTCAATAATTGTGCTAAATATGCCCAACAATAACATTTCGTACATAAATAAGTGAGCCATTAGTGTACATGAAAAGAAATTAAATGCTGGACGTGTATGTGATTATAAGGTGATTATTAAACTTGGAACCTGTGTTAAGCACGTAGTATTTTATAGATTAAACAGCTTAAACACATGGTTTACAGCCTAAACGATTTCCTTTTAATAAGAGTTCCTAATTAATGTCAACTAAAATAATGTTAATCTGCAGGAGGACAAGTCAATTCGCACAAATTAAACCTTAAATTGTCAAAAAAACATAATGATGAAAATTTAAAAAAAAACGTTTTCACACTTGATTTGCGCCATTATTCAATTAAAATTTTTGAATAAATGATTTTAAAATATTATTGATGACTCGTGTTTTCTGGTAACATCACTTCGTCTTTTATTTTTTTCAACAGGGAAGGTGGGTTGGCTGGTGGGTGGAAGGTAAAGAGGAAACTGATGAATGATTTAACATACTATATTAATATTTTATAATCGATGATAACAGGTCATTCAACAACTTTTGCAGATCAGTTCATGTAATTTGATATTCAAATGACCTAATAAATAGAGCTTATTTAGATTAGTTGATTAATTAAAAGAAGTTTGATAAGTTTCAAGTATTGCAAGATATTTTTAGATGTTGAAATTGATTTTATAAAATAAAATAATTAGATATTAGAATAGAAATACTGAAACTCATAATAAGTGAGTTGATAGGGGTTTTTTTTGGGGGGGAGCGGGGAGGTGGGGTTTGTGATACTATCAAGAATTTTTTTATTTTCAATCTTGAACTCAAGGTCTCTAATTAAAGAAGGAACATTCTCATCTGGTGCATCACATCCTTACGTGTTAATAGTATATTGATAAGCATCTTTATAAATATACTTTTAAATAAAGAAATGGTTAGAGATTATATTAGAAAAGAAGTATTTTGAAGAAAACGGGATAAATATTCACAAAAGGTTTAGTCAAACAAAAATAAACTGTAAGATCTTTAATTAGGGACCAACTGATATTTATCAAACGCACAAACAAATCAAAAAGCCATCACAAGCTAGCTAATTTCTTCAATTAGTTGTTAATGTATATGTAATAGTAGAAAAGCCCATTATAAACATTTCCTTTGTTTTAAAAGAGTAACCTAATTTAACTTAGTATAGAGTTTAAAAAAATAAAGAAGTTTTTCAATCTCGTAATTCTTCCTTTAATCTTGTGGTGTTAAATATGTCACGTGAAAAAAATAATAGTAATTCATTCTGTTTGAAATAAATTAAAAATAAAAGGTCATTTTTTTAAACTTAGGGAGTATTCCTTTTGGTCTAAAATAAATGAATTCTTCACACTTTTTAATGGTCTAATATAAATTAAATGTATTTTTTTAACAAGTTTTCAACACAATATCATTGACTAATTCATTTATTTTGATTTGGAGATAATTTGTTGGGTAGTTTTGCTATATCCAAAAAGCATGGCGGTTTAATTATAAGAAAGTTTTTCCATGTGAATGTCCGCCAACAAACATTCACGTCGAGCTTATGTTTTGGTCTTTGCTTGGGGCTAGGGTTTTTGCATCGTTACTCACCATTTTGCTAAACCCTAACCCTACTTCTTCTCCCATCAATTTATTGCAGCTTGTCTTATATAAAATTATAATTATAATAATACTCTACTTTTAAAAAATTATATAATATACATCTAAAATATACAGTATTAGTCAAACAATAACGTGAAAATTGATCAAACTGAATAATTATTTAGTTGCCAACCTTTAAGGCTTCTTGGCGGTGGACTTGTACAACTTCTCAGTTCTCACCATTAATTCTTAGTCCTGTTTTTACATGATTGGTGTTTAATGGTGTCTGGATTAATTGCGTATTTATATCTGATGTTATTTATGTCTGTTTTATATGTGTTAATTTTATTGTATTTATA